>JBBMOL010002688.1:0-21967 GCA_037954665.1 Laguncularia racemosa
CTTAACATTTAAAAACCCCCTTTTTAACCCCCAATATTGATAAGAATTTCCATTCTAGTCTCTATTTTTTCCCAGGGATGATAACCTTACTTTCACCACTCTATTACTTGATACGACCAGTGCACTTGTTGCTATTGCGCTTTTATTTTATATACATTCTGAGCTATCAGCCCACCCATGATGGTTATAAATAATAGGTTTTCCCTTTTATTCTGAACAAAAGACAGGTGGTTTTGACACCCCTCAATCCTTAGGAGGCTAGTGAGGATTAGTTGAGGATTGCTAGAGATTTTAGAGAGAGGGGGAAACACAAGAGTGAACAAGAAAAAAAGAGTGAGATTGTGAAAGAAAAGTGGTAAAAATACACTTGTGACCATGAGAGGAAAAAATTTAGAGGGAAAAAATGAGTGAAATTGGTGAGACAAGTGAGATTGAAAGTGCCTTGAAGGCAAAACGACACTTACTTGTACTGATGTACAAGGATGTTTATTTTTCCACTACCATCTTAACCCTTCTTTGCCTATAAGTCGTTGTTTCTCTTTTGAGGAATTTGCTGACTTTTTTCCCTAAGGAAATACCTAGTGGATTACCTCCATTGAGGGGTATTAAGCATCAAATCGACTTCTTTCCCAAAGTGCCTCAATTCCAAATAAACCAACATATAAGCAAATCCAGAGGAGACAAAGGAGATTTAGAGGCAAGTGGATGAGCTGGTAGAAAGGGGTTTTGGAGAGAGAGCCTTAGCCTATGTTTGGTCCCTATTATTCTGGTTCCAAGAAGGATGGATCATGGCGTATGTGCGTAATTGTCGAGCCATCAATAAAATTACAATTAAGTACCGACATCTCATACTTAGGCTTGATGATATGTTAGATAGTTTGTAGGGGTTGGTTTTTAAAAAGTTGATTTAAAGAATGGTTATTCCCAAAATACGCATGAGAGGGAGACGAAGGGAAAACTGCTTTTAAAACCAAATATGGTCTCTATGAGTGGTTAGTAATGCCCTTGGGTTTGAAAAATGCACTAAGCACATTTTGCGATTAATGAACCATGTTCTTCATGCTTTCATAGGACAATTTGTTGTAGTCTATTTTGATAAAATTTTAGTTTAAAAGTAAAATTCTAGAAGAACAATGTTTAGCATTTGCAAATGGTTTTAACTGTTTTGAGAGAAAATAGGTTATTTGCAAATTTAAAGAAGTGTACCTTTTTGCAGGGAGTTTGTGGTGTTTTTTGGGTTTATTGTAGTGCACAGGGATTTCTATTGATGAAGAAAGGTAAAAGCGATCAAGGAATGACCAACACCTAAGAATGCTAATGAGCTAAGAAGCTTTCATGGTTAGCAAGCTTTTATAGAGATTTGTGAGGGATTTTAGTTTTATAGCTACTCCTTTAAATGACCTTGTTAAAAAGAATGCCGAGTTTAGTGGACTGAAACACATGAGAGAGTTTTCAATACTTTGAAAGAAAAGTTGACCAATGTACCTTTGCTTGTTCTCCCTAATTTTGAAAAGGTTTTTGAAATTGAATGTGAGCTTTTGGGAAAGGTATTGGTGGTGTTTTGATGCAGGTTTCCCAAACCCAAATTGCTTACTTCAGCAAAAAGCTTAATGGGGCAACATTAAACTTTTCCTACCTATGATAAGGAGTATATGCATTAGTGAGGACTTTGCAAACTTGGCAGCACTATCTATGGCCCAAGGAGTTCATTATCCATTCAGATCATGACAGTTTTGAATTTGAAGACTAGGGTAATTGAACAAAAGGCATGCTAAGTGGTGGAATTTATTGAAACTTTTCCTTATGTTACAAATACAAGCAAGGAAAAGAAATGTAGTAGCCGATGCACTGTCCAGGAGGTATTACTTCTAACCTCTTTACATAAAAAATTGCTTGGATTTGAGTTTATTGAGGATTTTATGAAAATGATTTTTGATTTGTCAAGTGTGGAGTGTTTTTTCTGAGCATGCATATGTTGATTTCTATAAGCATGAGGGGTTTTTGTTTAAGAAAGACAAGCTTTGCATTCCCAAATGTTCTTTGCGGGAGTTGCTTGTTAGAGAAAGACATGGGGGTGGACTAATGGGAACTTTGGTATATAGAAAACATTAGACATTCTACATGAGCATTTTTATTGGCCTAGGATGAAACATGATGTGCAAGCTATGTGTGAAAAATGCATTGTGTTAAACAGGCTAAAACCAAAGTAATGCCACATGGAGAATACATCCCATTACCTATGTCTCATCAGCCTTGGATGACATTTCTATGGACTTTGTTCTAGGTTGCCACGATCTAAAATGGCAAGGATATCATATTTGTTGTTGTTGATAGTTAGCAAAATAGCCATTTATTTCCTGTTCTAAACTAATGAATGCAACACATATTGCTGATTTATTCTTTAAAGAAGTTGTGTTTTTTGCATGGCCTACCAAGATCCATAGTAAAATGAAAGGATTGTTAAGTTTCTCAGCCATTTCTAGCGCACTTTGTGGAACCAATTAGGAACTAAAATTTTTATTTTCTACTGTTGCACATCTCAGACAGATGGTTAAACAAAGTAATTAATAGGACCTTTTTACAATTGTTGCGTGCTGTTTTGAAAATAGAACTTAAAACAATGGGGAAAAATTTTTTGCCTCATGTTGAATTTGCCCTACAATAGAGTTGTGCATTCTGCACATTAATACTCACCATTTGAGATTATGTATGGATTTAATCCTTTGACTCCCTTGGATATTTTACCCTTGCCTCCTAAAGAATTTGTTGATGTTGATGGAAGAGAAAAGCAAAGTTTTGTCAGGGAATTGCATGCTAAGGCTCGAGCTAACATTGAAAAGAAGAATGAGCATTTTGCCGACAAGCAAACAAGGGTCGTTCAAGCTTACCTTCAACTTGGAGACTGGGTTTGGGTTTCATTTTAGAAAAGAAAGGTTTGCTACACACGAAGTCCAAATTACATCCTCGGGGAGATAGTCCTTTTTAAGTGCTGGAGGGGCATCAACGACAATGCTTACAAACCGATTTGCCAAGTCAATACGTAATGTAAGCACTACTTTTAATGTTTCTGATCTTTCGTTATATGATGTAGGTGATTTGAGGACGAATCATTTCGAGGAGTGGGGGGGGGGATGATAAGATCAGGACGCATCTAACATTTGAGAGCTAGTCAAAGCCGATGATCATTTACAAGGTATCGAGAGTCCTGTGATACGATCCGAACCAAGCAATGAATGAGGCATTGCAAGGATTAATTATGGAACTTCAGGAGCAAGAGGTGATTCGACACAACTCTAACACAAGTCCTAAGCTCATGAATATCATATATCAAAGTGGGGACGAAGTGGAGGACATCAGCAATGGATAGACGACCTTCAATAAAGGAAAGGCCACCAACCTGTCATCTAGGATGCAGGCCTAGAATTGGCCGACCTTTAAAAAAAAAAAACAAATGTACGCCGGCAAAAAGGTCGCCGGCCTTGACATTTACACCGTTGGCCTATTGGCCGCCTTTCCCATCCGTAGAACATTGTTTTGTCTTTTCATTTCAAAGCCGGCCCTGGGTGTATTTAAGCCGCTAGCTTTTAATTTATGACCTTATAAACCCTTGAGAGGACATTTGAAAAGTCATTATCAGATGGTGAATGAGAATCCTTGAGAGAATTCTCTCTTCCTTGGGTTTTTGCAATAGAACTATCTTATTTTTTTTTATCTTAAACCTTGGAGAGATCAATCTTAATAGCTTAGGTTCTAATCACAAGTTTGGTTGGGGTCGAGTTATGCACAATACTTGATTCAATTTCGATTCTTAGGTTTTAAAATTTCCCCTATTGATTGTTGGGTCTTAGATCAACATCAGGGTTCGCATAAAAAACTTATATATATATAATTTCAATGAATGTAAATTAAAATTGTTTTAAATAATATATTATAGTAAAATATTTTTTTAACTATAAGTAAAATATTTTTTTTTCAAAACGATTTGATTTGTATTATCCCCTTTAAACTAAAAATAAATTTTTGTTGATTTTGATTTTATAATTTTTCAAACCAAAATGCAAAAAAAAAAATTGTATTTTTTATTTTGTTTATTTTCTTTTTTCCTTACTCCTATTAATTACGCTTAAGCTTTTAGAAAATGATAGATATTAAATTTTATGAGCCTAGAGGGGTTTTGTCCAGATGATTTAAACCTAAACTAATGTGTTGGAACTTTTTCCCGACCCTAGTTCCCCAAGGCGTAAATTTAAGTTACACGTATTTTTTTTTTGGGTTGACGTATATATTGTTTTCATCCAAATTGTATATGTATACATGGGTAAAATTTATAATGATTTTTTTTTGCTTGTGGGATGGTTCAGAATAATCCCCTTAAGCATGGTAGTTTATGTCCCAAAAGTTTCTTTTACAGTTTTTTTAAAGACTTCTCCAACTTAAGTTTTCTAAGAGGAGTTTAGTTATAGAGTTAGTCTAGTAGAAATCCTAAATTATAAAAGACTAAGACTTATTTATTCCTTGAAAACTAGATTGTCATTTCTTTGAAACCCAAATCATTTAAAATGGGAGAAAATTACATGTGAGAGAATTAATGTCAGGAGTAGTTCAAATAGGAAATCAAACTTTTAAATGATTAAAATAGATAATCAATGTCATATTAAGTGGTTAAAATAGATAATCAAACTTTTAAGTGGTTAAAATAGAGGATTAACATTTTGCTAAGAGGTTTTGAACAAATAATTTGTTATTTATCTCATAAAACATGCTTAGTGGTTGAAAAAGAGAATCCATTAATGTCTATAGTGGTGTCATAATGGGATCTTTTATTTGAACAATTTCGTATGACGTTGATCTTTTATTTAAGATTCAAATGTTGAACTTCCTACGAATCAGTACTTCTAACACCTCAAGTTACTGTAATCGACTGTCTGCTTTCCTTGTGTAGAAGTCGAGCATGGATGTCTTTTGACTTGCCAAATTTGGAATTCCTTCTTCTGTATATGCAAGATACTTTGGAAGGGGACATTGAAGATCTTGCTTTAGGGTATTTGGCTAAGAATGATCTTCCTTAACATCGTTGAACATTTCATTGTGAAATCCATTTCATTCCAAATATTCCCAAGCCATCATCTTGAATGTTGCTTGAATCATTCCCTTCACCATCACACCATCATAGACGCTCTCTTGTCCATGAAGCATCTTTGAACCTTTGTTTATCCAATGTCTCTAATATCTTTTAACGAACTACTGTAGGATAACTCGCAGATTTAGCAATCCTTAAAGTTTTGTATCATCTTCTTCTTCTCTTCTTGTTGATATTTCCACCTATGAGTTCCTCATACTTCTATTGGTTTTCATCCTCACTCATACTTCATCATACATACACCAACCTTTCCCACACATCACATGACACAACATATTCTTCCATATACATACACACTTCACACACACGTACACACCTATACAATATACATACAACCATATCATACACCAAATTGCACACACCAACAATACACATTATTATCCTCTTTCTCCTCAAGTCCACATGCACACACACTCTAGTGCATACATACACACATACACACATGCCCCACATATACTTCACACCACAATACATACTTACCTACATACTCTACACACATTTATACACTTCCCATAACTATACTTACAATACTACACTTTACTCATCTCATACACTTACTCACATACTCCATATACACCTTACACCATCAATACATATACCCACATACTTTGCACACACCACATTTGCCTTCCATACCTATACATACATATTCACACATCTACACATCATCTCATACTCTTACATACATATCTCGTATACATCATCCTTAACTTCCGTACTTACATACACATATATGTCCTTGCACCACATATTATTTCACATACATACATACATACATACACATACCACTCTTTCCTTATACATAATACATGCTACATACTTTACACACACTATCCATATACACACTAGTACATGTATCACTACACCTTCTATACATATACACACACACTCCGCACATCCCACATCTTCCATACACATACATACACCTCATGCTACATGGCATCCTCATATACACACACAAACCGCATCTACCACACTCTATCCATATGCATACACACACATAGCTCCTCCTATATTCTGTACACCACCACACACATTTACTTACATACCCTTACACACATCACGCATCACCACAAATACGTACGCATACATCCTTCTACATTCCGCACAACCACTACACACTCTTACATACACAACCTTACACCCACACTCTTTCACCTACACATACACGCATCCTTACATACCTTACACACCTTCAATCACACATACACATACACACATCTCATTTATGCACACACACATACACATCCCGTTCACCCTACACCTCTTCATACACATACATGCATATCTCCATGTACACCTCACATTCTCCTACATTTACTTTCTTATTCTTTTCTCTCCTTCTTTTCTTCCCTTTCCTGCTGCCATTGTTGGGGTCGATGTCACCGGGTGTTGTCCCCTGTCATTATTGCTATCCCCCGTTGCTGAAAAAAAAAATCATATCACACCTAAATGGATTGCCAAATATATATGTAATATTAAAATACTAACATGTCAAAAAACATTGAATCACCATGTAAAATTGAGGGAATAGGCTATTAAAAAAATATACAAACAATTTTTTTTTTCTTTTAATTTTTAATTCCAGTCATGAATAATACAAATTAATTACTTGCATGCACTTATCGAAAGCAACTTTGTGAAATTTAACATATAATGGTAGATGATAGGAATGCTTAAAAAACTTTTAAGTAGAAGAGTATAATTAATTTATATACATATGACCTAGTTTGCAATAATTAATTTAGGTTAAATTTCATCACAACGCCATTATACTTCTAAAAAATACCATACTAAACATTGAAATTTTGATTGTTAAGATCACTAAACTTTTTTTTTAAAAAAAAACAATTATACTTATTCTGATGACTGCTTTATCATATGGCAGTCAGAAATCATCATGACAATTATGACTTGTCTATTCTTGATCAAGGTGTCTATATTGCCATCCTAAATGTAAATATTTATTCATTTTTTTCGAAGACCCTAAATAATTAAAAAATAAATAATAAGTAGCCATAATTTTTTAAACCTTGATATGACTAACAACTGTTAAAGTTGAGCAAAAATTCATACTTCTAGATGTTTATGCATTTAAAAAAATAAGGAAGTGAAAGAGGAGATCTACCGTAACAATAACAAAAATGCTTTCAAGTAAGATGTGAAGTCCAATGAGAATTATAGTCGTTTTAGTGAAATAGTGTTTCTAGTCGCATGTTTATTTATTTATTTAATAATTTAGGCTTTTAGAAGAAAATAAATAAATATCTATAAGGACAATAACACATAGACATTATTGATAGGCCTTTTAGGACCTAAGCCCAAAGTCCAATCCAACTCACCAAAGCTTAAGACCGAACTCTAGAGATCAAATTTAAGCTCTCAAATCCCACTTAACCTTTTTATAAAAGCATAATTAGCAAAGGTCAGATCGAGCAACAATAGGTCTCATCAACCCACCTTAGAGTTGGACTAAACCAAAATAGCTTGGATCTTTACACCCATCCTAAGACTTGAGCCACAAGATTAGGTCGATCGAATTCAATCTATTGTTCAATTAAGGAATGCAAAGAAGTCTCTTGATAAATAAGGAAGGATCTTAGTCAAAGATTCTAATCCCACAAAATCTTGAGCAATTTTGAAGACATTAATCCCCCTTTCAAATATAGTTTAGTCTCATTCCCTATAAATGGGAGATGAAATCATATGGTAAAGATTTGAACCCTCTTTACTTCCATGCATGTTACTCTCTACAATATTGTGTTGACTTAGGTATTAGAGTGGTTATGTTGAAGCATCCTCTAGCATCCCCCTTAACCTTGTTTACTTCTTCTATAGGTGACTTCAACCACCTAGATTTACAGCAAAATAGACATCTTAATTAAAGAAAAAAGACAAGTCATGAATGCCATACAAGATTTCTAATGGCATATGATAAAACATTATTAATGTTGGTATAATTGGACTTTTTTTTTTTTTTTTTTTAAGTTCAATGGTTTTAGTGGTTAATTAAAATGGTATTTTTTGAAAGTATAGTGGTGTGTGGTAGATTTTACCTATAGGAAACTCTTATCATTAGGTATATTCAATCAAATTATATAATAAAAATGACAGAAGAAATGCAAAAATCAAGAAAGAAAAAACTAAGATGCAACTACCATGACTTCTCTACTTGTGGGAAGTGTTTAGTTGCGATTATTTTATGGTATTAGACTAAATAAAAGACATCAAGGCACCAAATAAAATCCAAAAAAATTATATCATATTTAATGATATTAAATTTATTTTATTAGACAAAATAAAGACAACCTTAAACCCAAAATTAATCCCATGTTATTATCATTCTTTTTACTACTACATCTATACCAAAACATTTTTTTGGTAAATTCTAATGTTAATGTGAAAACTAATTTGATATAATTAAAAAAATTCGTATCTTATATTACATAAATCAAATACATTACAACAAAATTATGTTATACTATTATTTTAATATAATACTATCATATTCTCCATATATTATAAAATTCTATCAGCCGAACCCAACACTGCTATAGTTAGCTACCCGCAACTAAGGGTTTGCCTACCACCACTCGGAGGAGTACAACACCCTTTCTATGTGTGGTGCTAGCCATGCTTGGGGATGCTTTACACTGTCTAATAGGACGGAAGACTCAAATTAAAAGCAATCAATGTTAAGGGTTAGTTTTTTAGTTTTCTCGAACTTAATTTTAACATAAACTATAAAAATAAAAACTTTATAGTCAATGTCCATTAATTTCAATTAGAAGGTTTCAAATGATTAAAAAAAAGAGAAAAAAAAAACTGTAATTTCTAAGTAAAGATAATTGGGTGCGCCATAATCTACATTTAACAACTATAATTGTCGGAAGTATATTATTGGCGTTAAAGATATGAATGGAAATTCATTTTCAGCCGTTCTATGAATGCGATTCTCCAATCCCATATTAAGAGAAATGTAATAATAAAAATATAATCAACAACATTTCCGTGGAAGCAATGGCTCAAGAAAAGCTCTGGTATTGAACAAGGATTATAAATTTAAAATATTTTATCGAGAGAAACTGCATCCCATTTGGTTGTTCAGAAGGTAATACTTGGGAGTTCAGTTACGATTTTGCGGAGATATTATAAGTTGCTATTCAAACTTGGATTCAATTGTGCACTTTTTTCATTGTAACTATTCCTATAAAAATTTATTTCGAGTGCCCTCATCACAAGTTATTAGACCATGTTTAGTGAGAATAGGGATGCTAACAAATGGCTTTTAATTTGTTAATTATCTTATCGGTACTATGGGTTTCAAGATAGGTTTGGATATTATTTTAAAATTTTATAGGATTTTAGGTTTAAAAAAAAAAAACCTGATAAGAAAAGCCGACTCGCAAAAAAATGTTAAGTAATAAATTTTTAAAATCAAATTTCAAAGTTAAAGACTGATCTACTAACCTGATATATTAAATTAAATAAGACTGTTTTTCATTTTATTTGTGAAAATCCAAGAAACCCTAGTCATATATCTATTGCCTAATTTTGCTATTTCTACTTCCTAACTACATCTAAATCCCTTATTCTCATGTCCCTTCTAATATATTTTATATATTTTTTTCTTTTTATAGGTATAAATATAATTAAGAAAGATGATGCATTGAACTTCAATTAATTTTAATCAATATTTAGGAAAACGATGTGATGAACTTTAATTAATTTTTTAAATTTGGCGAGTTATGTCATAAATTTTTAAGAATATGTGATTGATGGGTTGAACTTTATTTAATATAGAATTTAGACAAATGTCTAAATATTATATTGAACTCCCTATTACAACAATTTTCAAGTGTGATTTAATGAAATTTATTTATTGAACTTTAAGTTTTCAAATATGATTCAATGATATCTTTATAAAATTACCTTATGATAATTATAATTATAGGTTGCCATATTTAATGTAGTTGTTTTCTTATAAATAATTTATATCAACATATACATGTTATCGCTTTACTTCTAATATATATTTCTATAAATGAAAAAAAATAAATTGCAAGAGTCTTGATAATACCTTATTTTCATTATTTCACATGAAGTTAGTTTGCACAAATTGTATTGTTAGGTCAGTGGGTTGAGTTGTGATTTTTATAGTATTTATGATGGAGTGGGTTTTGGCTATTGAATTAAAATCCTATAGGGTTTTGAGGTGGGTTATGGGTAGTCTTACAAAATAGCAGGTCATATTCAAATTTTATAAATCCGTTTCAAACCCGAATCAATAGCATCCTTAAGTGGGAAGTGTTTGACACTTCTCTCAATGCTTAGGACTCCTTTTTGGGTCCTTATGGATTACACAAGGTTCCTTAAAAAAAGTTGAAAAAATTCCAAAAAATATACCACTTTTTTTTTCCCTTAAAGTGTTGTTTTGATTGAAATTTTGTATTGCAAGTCCCTTATATATTATAAATAAATCTTAAAGAATTTTGTTTAAGAAACTTAGTAATAAAGTAGAGAGTTTCTTAAGGAAGAAAATTCCTTAAAATATTGATATGGTACTTAGGGATTCGAAATAGACTTCTTAGGATTGTTCATGGTCATAAATTTAGGAGAGTTTTATTGAGGCATAGGGGGTTGGTAAAATTTGCTCAATAAGAAAAATATGCAAGTTTTTAAATATTGATTACACATGATAAGCATAATGAAAAAAGAAAATTTTCATTTTTTTACACATGAAAGCATAATGAGAAAAAAAAATCTCATTTTTATAATGAATATACATAAATAAATCATAAAATGAGTTCATAGCAATATAAACATATGCATGATAAGAGCATTAATCATGACTCATAACATGATTAATAAATGAGTCATCTCACATATAATACATTTATTAACCGTACTCCACAAGTTTTTTAAACTCCTTATCATAACATGCGTTTATGTTGTATACAATTCGTATATCAAACAGTTAATATTGTAACAAGGCTTGTAATCATGATTTCATGTCTTTCGTCTACATTATATCACATTCCATCAAGCGGGTTTGTAATTTCATTTGCAGCTGAATTTCAATCTTTAGTCAACGTTTGGGAACACTCAACCCTGAAAGCATCATTAGAACTTATTCACGTACATTCCATATCTGGTTACATGTACTATTAAGAGAATATTTCATCTCTATATGTTGTCATGTTAAGTTGGGAGAAGTTAGTCTGATGCAGCTTTATAACCTTTGAAAGAATTAAGTTTCTATTTTATTTATTTTCCATGAGAAAGTTTTATCTATTAACAGAGTTCCTCAATGAGGAAAATAGACGAGAAATGCATCTAATGACCTCTTGATCTAAATACAATAAAACGAGAGGGGAGTTTTCAACCCTAACAAAACTCAACCCCTTCGAGTCTCCAGAAGCAACCAGTCGATATATATTCACTTTTCTGCTTTTTCATTGAATTGCCATGCAAGTTGCTGAGGAAATGGCTAAAAATACCCCATTTAAAAAACTAACTTTTAAAAAGTAATCACAAAAAAAAAAGAAAAAGTTGAAATATGGTAACCAAGATGCATCTCTAGTATTCATTCTACATATGGGTTCCATGGTAAATTTTCATGTGAAAACATGCATTTAGGATGCATTTTACTGTAAAGCCATTCGTAACTTGCGTTTTTAATAAATAAAAGGATAAATTACTCCGCCACTCTTGATAACTTCAGCAAATATATTAATAACGCCCTTTCAAAATTGAGGATTCCCCCCCTTAGACATGTTGCAAAATCCAATGTGGCATCACCACATTAGAAAGATTAATAAAAAGAACAAACCATAAAAATGGAGGAAAGCCAAAAAAAACCCTTCTTCACCGGGCCCTTCAACAATGTCCAACCAATAAATAAACAGATCAAAATCATCTTTCCAATTCTACATAACAATTTTACTCAAAATTGATTCTACCCCACACCAATCATGGCTAATCAAGTCTTTTACGGGTTAAATTATTCCATAATACTTTAATAAAATATCCTTAGCAAGATATATTGTTTTTGGAAAATGATGGTATAAATTTTTTGAAACTTGCTACATGATTTCATTAGTGTCATTTTTTATATGTATGAATGGTTTGAAATGGAATGAAATAAAATGGAATTTTAATTTTCCTTTTAA
This sequence comes from Laguncularia racemosa, assembly GCA_037954665.1. Classification (NCBI taxonomy): domain Eukaryota; kingdom Viridiplantae; phylum Streptophyta; class Magnoliopsida; order Myrtales; family Combretaceae; genus Laguncularia; species Laguncularia racemosa. The sequence goes on from JBBMOL010002688.1 coordinate 12,313, forward strand.
TTTCAAAAATTGAAATTTTACTGCAAGGTAAAATCGTTGATTTTAGAGAATCACGATTCTATGCGTCAAAGCACATCTAAATGTATGAATGGGAGTAAAACTGGAATAACAATTCCACTCTAGGTCTATACAACTTTGAGAAGACCTTTTGCAATCTCTATTTGATAAGAGAAAAACAAAAAAAAAAAAAAGAAAAGAAAAGAAAAGAAAAGAAGAGAAAAGAAAAAGCTTTTTTCATAGCATTTCTTTACATCCACTAAGAAGCTATTTTTTTTGTTGTTGTTAATTTTATAACAAAGTTTGATTGATATTATATATTAGTTTTGAGAGGAGATAATGTAAGCCTCTGCAAGTTAGGCATGTTTGCTTATAGAGGAAGAGTAATATCTATGCTATTAGAAGGTACTTGGTCCAAGTTTTAATGAAAATTTTAAAACATGTACAATATTGAGTTAAATAATGAAATTAATTGAAAATTTTAGATTTAGGAATTTCAAATGAAATTTTGAGTAAATATTTATATTCAGAATAATCAAATTAGCTTAGACGTAAAGTTTTATAATAAAATACTAAAAATACAAAATTTGAAAATAATGTCGTACGTACATGAGATATTAAAATATAAATAATTATAATATAATATATAAGTATTATATAATTATATATATTTTATGAGGGTGGAACAATGATGGGGTAAAACATAAAAAAAAAATCAAACACTAAAAAGGAAAAAAGACTTCGAAAATTGAGGAGAGGGATAAAAAAAAAATGCGAGAGAGAAACAAAGGGGGGACAATAGAGAACAAGAGAGGGAAAAGAAAGGGAAAAAGAAAAAAAAGAAAAAAAAATTCTAACTTTTCTAGACCCCGATTGACGAATTTAAATTTTTTGAGGTAAGTAAATCAAAAAATTAATTTTCCAAATTTTTTTTTTTTTTTTTTTATCTAATTCTATAAAAAAATTTTACATTTATTTAAAATTACCGGATTATTAAAATACATAGTATGATATTGATTCAAAATTATATAAAGTGTATTTTTTTTGCGTTTGGAAAGGAAAAAAATTGTTTGAAAATATACTTAAATTTTTTTTTTTTGTAAAACCGAAAAACCCCCAAAAATGGAATCAAAGTGTCATTTGAGATGGGGGTGTTCTGGGTATTACGGAAAATTGTGTGTGAGGTTGTGTGTGGAGGTGAAAACATGCTATGGGGCGTGGGGGTTTTGATTGTGTGTATGTGTTTTAGTGGTGTGCGGGGGATGTGGGACTGTGTTGGTGTGTGGTGACGTAGAGGGAGTGTGTGTACATGCTTATGCTGTGTGGGGGGGGTGTAGGTTGGGGTAAGTGCATGGGTGTGTGTAATTGGTATATTTGGTGGTGTTGTGTGTAAAGGGGGTATGATAGTGTGTGCTATGTATATGTGTGTAGAGACATGTTATATTATGTGAAGGGGGTTGGGGTGATCTGTGGGTGTGACGACAGGGGTGTGTGTGCACGGTGTACGGTTTTTGGTATTTGATGTGCAAGTTTGTACAAAGATAAAGGGAAAGAAATTGAAAAAAAGGGAAAAAAGGAACAAAAAAAAAGAAGTAGAAGAAAAGAAACTAAAATGAGAAGTCCGAAATGAAAAGGGGCTTTAGGAGAAAGTAAAGAAAGATTGTGGTTGAGTGGATGGAAAGGATAGAATTATAAGATTAGAAGACTAATGTAAAAGAAAGAAATTACACTAAAAAAAAAATTAGGTAAAATAGAAGTAAACAAATCTTACTTAGTACCTTTAACTAAATTAAGGCTCAGCTTAGATTCTAGACATTTACCTTATTTTATTTTATCTTATCATTAGGTAAAGGGGTTACATGTCGAAATCACTTGACGATGGTTAGGTTCACGACCACTATAAATAGATGAAATGGGAAACTCCAGGATATTTCTATAATTTATGATTGATTTTGATATGTTGTGTTTGATCTTGATATTTTATATATATTATATTTTTATATATTTTTTATATTGAAGGGTGGATGTATATATGTGTATGTACATGTAAATGTATATGTATTTGCGTGAATTATACGTATGTTTGCGTATGGGAGTATGCAAATTGTATATATATGTGTGCGTTCGTGCATGTGTGTGTATCGTATATATTGTATGAGGTATATTTATATGAAAATGTGCATGTCAGTATGTATACGGTATGATATATAAGTATAGATGTGTAGTATAAATGTTGATAAGTGGGTATTGATATGGGTATGTGTTGATGGAAGGGAGTATGCATTGGAATATGTGAAGATAAGGGTATCAAATTCATGTATGAGATACGTGTATACACAAATGGAAAAATTTAAAGGGGACAAAATGTAATAGGGTTTTAAAGGCGAGATTTGAATTGATTGTTGATGCTTTTTGTGAAATGGATTTCTTGAATTGTCAATAGAATGCTTTATTTTCTTATGTGAATTGGCTTGTTATTATATACTAATTGATTGCCTTAAATTAAGTAATTAAAGGATATGTGATGGGTGTCGAATCCAACAAAAAAAAAAACCTACTCCTAGATAATTATATGATTTGCATATAGTGGTGAGTAGGGTCGAATTCACAGGGGTTGGTTAAATATATTTCTATTCAAAGAGAATAAAGAGGAAAAGAAAAATGGGGGTTTTTTTTGTGAATTAAAATAATGTTGAAAAAAAGATAATAAAATCGAATATTGATAAAGCCTAGCCAAAGGAATCAAGATAGTTTAATTCTAGGAATTGATCATCGATGCAAAATTTCTTTTCTTATTTTAGATAAACGGGTTAGGTTTTTAAACAAGCTCTAAAACCATTCTCCTTTATTTCCTCGTAATCAAGACAACCCTTTTGATTTTCTCTTATCGAAAAAACAACCCAGATAAGTTTTTTAGTTTTTAAAATCATCAATAGCTTTAAAAAAAATTAGGAGACCACCAATTCAGCAAGTAGATATAAGATAACCTATTTAAACATGATCATAAACCTCCATAAATGAATTCATCACTATTTTAAAACCAAACATTTTATTAGCACTAGACTAAACAATCAAAAAATTTCGGATTTGACGTCAGTTGAATATATTAACTTGCTTTTGAGTGAAGGCTCAATTCATACCAATCAACAAAGATAATAATAAAAAAAACTTCAGAAGATTATGAATATTCAAAAACAAAAAAAGAAAAAGACACTCAATTAGATCTCAAAATTCGTAGAGAATTAAACATTATGACCCTTTGGCTAAAAAGTAGCTTAGCTACACATGTTCATCAGCAAAACGGAAATTTAAAAAGAGAAAACTGAGAAACTCATTTCATTTCCCTGCTCGCCTCTTTTTCTTCCTTCTCATCTCTAAAGTTCAAGATATCCAAAAACTTCCTAACCCCGGGGGTTAGTCCTATATATTTTAAAGGAAGGCGTGATCTTTGCTAGAAATCAAAATATTTTTCCTTTTTCAAGTAGATTTCGAGAATGAATATTTGTCCACCTAGCACCCCTATGACAGGGCCGGGGTTAAGCGTGCCTCGTCGGTTGATTCTTTGGGCGATACATGGCCGTGTACTTAAACCCGTGTATGTTTCTGTGGATTCTTCTGAAGAACACGCCGTTTTACTTAAACCTGTAGCTTCTGTGGATTCTTCATCTGTCCAGGTGTGCCACCTTCAACCAGGGCAGACCCAAGCCGTGTTTCCTCTGTCAATGTTCCACAATTTTTTCCCCTTTTTCCCATAAAAGCTCCCCCAGGGGTTTCCACCAGGCTCCCACCACGCTTCCACCAGGGCTTCCCCCACCCCCGTTCTCTCTCTTTCCAAGCAGTGTGTAGCATGGTTTACACCATGGCCTATCTCAAACCGTGCCCCCTTTCCCCTAGACAATACACGCCCAGGGCTTCCTTGGGGTGAAAATCCTTGGTATCCAAGTTGTAGATGATTTTCTCAAATTTTTTTGAATTAGCACCCTTGACTCCTTTAAAACCTGATTTATACCATAATAGTTTAAAGTACCATTTCCTTATGATTTCATAAAATAAATAAAAATTAACACAATTCAACTTAAAGTTTGAGTATAAAATGGCTTATCAAATTCCCCCCACACTTAAACTCTTGCTTGTCCTCGAGCAATTGAATAAATTTAGTTAGAAACCCATCAAGATTAACAAATTTTCCCTTTTTTCATCATTTTAAGCATCATTCATTTGAATTCATGCTTTAATTTTAACGTCTACTACTTCAACCAAATGGTTTTCTGTGATCAAATTCCCAAGGAAAAAATTTAATAGCAAAAAACCAAATTTTAATCCTCATGTTTAGCAAAAAAATTTTTTTATTCCCAAAAAGTAAATACTTAACCACTAAGGAAAAAACCCCCCAATTAAACTTCTTGGGCATTAGCAAACAATAATCCTTGCAACAAAAAAGTAAAACAATAGTATCAATTTTTCCCTGATTTTCCCTTTTCATTATAAGCTTGTTTCATTAAAGAATTTTTACATTCATTTTTCTTTGTTTTATTCAAGCAATCTATTTTGAGGGTTTTTCCCGTTTCTTTTCTGAACTTTCGCCTTTTTCGCCTTTATGTTATAGTGATTCATTGAGTGGGCAACATCCCGAGCTCATCACTCAAGTAAAGGGGGTTTTTGAGATCCCCTAGGACTTTCCCACTAACATTCAATTTTGATACTTTAACTCAATTACTTGAATCTTGGGAAATGGCTATCTTGATTTTTTCTTCTTTTTTTGTGTGTTTTACAAACAATTAAACGAGTTACAGTGCAAATATAACCTAGAATAAACTTTTTTTTTTTTCACTTAGGGACTCGACTTCCCCTTTAACTTCCAATTCTAAAGCAAAAAAAGGGAAAATTTGTTTCTTAAAGATTTCATACTTAATTTTTAACCAAGTTTCTAATCACAGCAGGGGTGAGTAAAGATTTGAACAAATCAATTTCACATTTTGTAATCTTATTACAACATTAGTCAATCTCAATTTCATGATAATTTTGAAAAACATTGGTTTAAAATTGCTTAAGGACAAACATTACAGATTCAAGTATGATCAATTTCTCTTTTCCAATTTTTAAATTACCTCTCCCCACATTTAGCTGAACATGTCCCACTTTCCCAATTCACACAATTAAAGGAATTAACAACTCAAGGAACTTGAGAATAAGAAAAAGGTAATTGGCTTCCCTGATAGGGATTCCCCCTTAAGCTCTAAAAAGTGTCATTTATGATAGTATTTTGCGCACAATCCAAAAAATCAAAACACAAAAAACCAAAAAAAAACAAAAAACCAAAACAAAATTTAAAGCAAACAAAACTAAAAATTAAATTTTTTTTTTTTTTTTTTAACAGGGGTTACCTCCCATAAGCGCCTTTCTCTAACGTCTTTGGGCTAAACGTTCCGGGCTGATTTCGGGTAAGGTTTTTGTTCCAGCTTTGGTGTTTTGGGTGATGGTTAAAACATTCGCAACAAAAACAAGAAGATATCGCTGGGATGTTTCATGGCATCAAAATTTTAAAATTTAATCATTTCCCCACAAATTCCATAGTGAGGGACCATCATTTAATCTTTTTCGCTTGGATGTCTTTGGGAAGGGTCGCCCAATAATTCATTGATAAATTTATGAGAATCATTTTTTCCATACAAGCACAAAAAAATCAATGGGGAAAAACCAAAACCCATTGACTTGAACAAAAAACATCCCTAAACTCCCTCAGGATAAACATTGGCCCTGTCAGCAATTTGAACAAAAACACTCGTTTCCTTCAAAGGCCCAACATTTAAAAAGTTGATAAAAAGACAAAGGCATGACATTAATAGAAGCCCTATATCAACATGGCTTTAGCGATTCCAAGATTACCTATTTTTCAAGGAAATTAAACATACCTGGATCCCTTTCATTTAGGGGAAGCTTCTTCTGAATAATAGTGAAAAAAATTTTTTTTTCACACTAAAACTTTTTTTGCCTTTTCAGCTTCCTTTTGTTAGTGCACAATTTTGAGAAATCGCAAGGCCCGGGATTTGCTTTAAAGCATCAAGCAAAAAAATTTTACCTCGACTTTTCAAAAATTTCCAAATCTCTTTTTTTTCCCCTTTATTCTTGATTCGCCAAACTGGAGGGAAAGGAGGGGGTCAACATCCTTTGGGGGCTGATAGAGACTTTTAATCTGGGTTTCCTGCGGTGCGGATCAAATCTCTTTCTTGGGCTCTTCCAAAATTTCGGGTTCCTTTCTTATTTGATCCGCAATTCGTTCCACTTCTCAAGTTAATTCATTAACGCTTTTTTTTTGGGTTTGTGATAGTTTGAGAAAGGTACTTACCTAAGTTTCTAACCCATTTTCAGAGAAGCAAGTTAGTTACCTGATTCTCCAAGTTTTGAATGCTTGCTTTTTTTTCCCCCTAAAAATTTTTTTGTATTAACAGCAAAAAAGACTTAACAATGTCCCTTAAAACATACCTGAAGTAAAAGAGCTTAAGGTATTGGTGTGATGGCTTATGGGTGGAATTTTTGGGGAAAAGTTGAGGGTTTTTGCCAATCGGAAGTTAGGTGATCCCCCATCCAGGATTTTAAGATTCGAGTAGGGGGCAGCTTCCTTTTCGGGTTTTCCTGGGGAAACCTCCTACAGCATTGGGGTGTTCATATTTTCTCTTGTAGTGTGGGCACATGTCGGTAGGATGATTTGGGGCAGCACAAATTCCACAAGCCTTACCTGCTGTGTTTTTCCCAAGGGTTCTGTTGCCAAGGAAAGGTTTTTAAAAATTGATGTTCAAGGTTAAACACTTACCCCATTTACCTTCCTTTAAGATGATCATCCTATACCCAAATTTTTGCGAATTGGGAGCCAAATGGAATTAATTCCCCACTTGCCAGGGTTTTTTTTTTATAAGCCCTCCCCTTTTACATCCATCATCTTTCCTTTCACGGAAACAGGGCCTTCATAGAAGTATTGGAGAGAAGTTGTTTAGATATCCCAGTTGTGACAGCTTCACACAGTTTTTTTTTAACCTCTCCCAATACTCATGAAAGTCTCGGGGCCCTCTGTTTTATACCAAAATTTCCTTTTTATTTTTCCATGGTCTGGATGCGGGGGAAAATTTTATCCATGAAGATCTACCTATCTGTCCAAGTGGTTATGAACCTGGGGGCAAATAAAACAACAATCTTAGCTTTAGTATTAAGAAAATGGAAAAGCACAAAATTGATTTGATCGTGGTTTTCCCCTTTGGGGTCATACAAACACACTATAGAAACTCTTTCAAAAGCTTTTGAGGATCTTCATCTCAAGACCCTGAAAATGGTAGCAGATGTATCAACCCCCATTTCAACTCGAATTCAAAAACTGTTCGGGATAGTGAATAAAAAGTGGTTGTTGATTCACATCCATGTACCAACCCCCTTTTTTTTCTCTTGGATTTGCCATATCGTCTTCTTTTTCAGAACAAGGGAGAATCAACAAATCCGTGCTAAGTTCATCTAGGGGGTTCTAGTTCTCTCACAGCCCTTTTAATCTTTTTAAACTCCGGATTAAAGGGGTTTTACCTGTCTGAGAAGAACGAGTCAACAAGAAAAAAATAAATTTGACACCAATCCCCCGCAACAGCGCCAAAATTTTATGGGTTCGAATTAACAAAAAAAAAAACCTACCCAACAATTAAGATTTTCATATAGGGTGAGTAGGGTGAATCCACAGGGGTTGGGAAATAATTTCTATTTAAAGAGAAAAAGAGGAAAAGAAAAAAGGGGGGGTTTTGTTTGTGAATTAAAAAAATGTTTGAAATAAATATAAAAACGAATATTTATAAAAGCTAGCCCAAAAGGATCAAAAAATTTAAATTTTAGGAATTTAAATCGATGCAATATTTTTTTATTCTTATTCCCAGTAAACGGTTATGGTTTTCAACAAGCTCTAACACCTATCTCTCCTTACTTCCTCGATAATCAAGACAACTTTTGATTATTTTTCTTACAAAAAGACAACCCTAGACAAGCCTTTAGGATTTAATCATCAATAGCATTAAAAAAATTTGAGGACCACCAATTCATGCAGTAGTTATAAGATAAACCCATTTAAACATGATCATACACCCCCTAACTAATTCGATCATCTTTTTAAAACCAAACATGTTATTAGTCACTGAGACTAGAACAATTTTTTTAAAAAATTTCGGATTTGACGTGCTAGTTGACAATATATTAAAATTTCAAATTTTAGTAGAAAGCTCTAATTATACCCCAAACAACAAAAAAATAATGAAAAAAAGTTCAGAAGATATATAAAATTTCCGAAAACAAATAAAAAATTAAAGGAAAAACCTCAAATTTGTCCCCCAAATTTTGGGAGAATTAAACATCTTGCCCTTTGGCTAGAAAAAGCTTAGCTACACATTTCATCACAAACGGAAAAATTAAAAAAAAAACATGTGAAACTCTGTTCGGTTCCTCTTTGCCTCTCCTTCTTCCTTCTCTCTCCCAAGACTTCAAGATGATCCAAAAAAATCTCCCAACCCCCTAGGTTGTCCTTTTTATTGTTAAAGGGAAAGGCAGGGGATCTTTTGCTAGCAAGATCGAAAAACTTTCCCTTTTTTAAGTAGATTTCGAGAAGGAATATTCTCCGCCTGGCATCCCTACGACACGGCCGTGGGTCAAGCCTGCCTCCTCGGTTGATTCTTCTAGGCAGTTAACGGGGCCCTGTACTTCAACCGTGTTTTTTCTTTGGGTTCTTTTGGGCAGATCACGGCCCTGTACTTAAACCTTATCTTTTGTGGATTCTTTACCGGTTCCCGTGTGTGCTACGGCTTCAACCACGGCCAGATCCTAAGCCGTATCTTCCCTGTCAATGTTCCATAATTTTTCTCCCTTTTTTCACAAGCTTCCCCCACGGGTTTCCAAACCCCGGCCGTTCACAAGCCGTGTCCCCCTCTTTCTCAACATGTGTACACGGGTTTACACCATGGCCATATTCAAACCCTGCCCCCCTGACAGATACACGCCCCTGGCTTTCCTTCGGGGGTGTAATTTTGTCGAATCCAAGTTGTTGGGCTTCTCTAATTTACTTGAAATTAGCACCCTTGACTCCATTTTCCTGATTTATCACCATAAAGAATTAAATACCTTTTTCCCTTTTATTTCTATAAAATCAATAATAAATTAACACAATTTAACTAAAAGATTTAGTATAAAATGGCTTATCAATAACTTTAAATTTTAAAAGGACATGCATTGCATAGAATTGCATAAAGTTTGAAGGCCAACTGCTACAAGGCTCACTAAAGTAACAGAGGGAATACTGTTCCGCAAGTGAACTATGACTAAGGGGTTGCACGCCTTGACGGTTCTGAGTCTAGCCACCTTAGGGTGTTGCTTTAATCATGAGTCATGGTGAACTCTTAGGGATAGAACACTCGAGCTTTTAAACATCAAAATTAAAAAAATATTTTATTTCAAAAGATAAAATAATTTTTAATTGCTTTAGACCCAGGCATTGATGGTGGCTTCAAACCCAACCCAATGTCAAAAGGGAGTAAACCCCGACCTTTTACTTGGTTACTAAGCCCCCTGGATTGTGTTCTAGGTTGTTCATTTTTACATATGATTTGATAACTTGATTTGAAATGTTTTTTGTAAAATTTGG
>JBBMOL010002689.1:0-21965 GCA_037954665.1 Laguncularia racemosa
CTACTCCAAGGACTTCCTTTATGAAAAAAAAGGAAGACTTAGATGTATACATAAAAGAGATACAAACAAAGTCAATCATGGAAGTATTGGAGTTGAAACTCCCCTATCATCAACATATCACTACAAAGCTTAACCCCAAAGGTTATGCTAATCCTAAGTTCATGCTATTCAATGGCAAAAAAGGAAGTGTCAAAGAACATTTACTTAAATTTATTAAAACTTTGGAGATATGCAGGCTAGATGATGACTTAAAGCTTAAAGAGTTCTCTAAATCACTAATCGAAAAAGCATACGACTGGTATGTCAATCTTCTAGCAAGGTCAATTGATTCGTGGGAAACTATATGCAACCTCTTCCTAGAGAAATTCTTCTCCACCTAAGAGTGAGTTACGATCATAGATATGGGAAGGACCTAACAAAACCTAAAGGAGGATCTAATTAATAATATACAGCACTTTAGAGAGCATACCTTAGACATCTAGGATGTATGTGATGCAAAAGAACTCATGAAGATCTGTAACCAAGGGATCACGACCACAATGTCTTAAGCCCAGGCAACACCCTGGCATCATAACTACAATGTTGTAAGCTTAACCAACACATCAACATCACAGCTACAATGCCTTAAGCTAAAGTAATGCTTAACATCTTAGCTTAAGCACTTTAAACCCAAGTAATGCCCTAACATCTTGGCTTACATGCTTCAAGCTCAAGTAATGCCCTGACAATTTCGCTTCCACACCTAAGCCTAGGCAACTCCCTAACATCATGACTCCCATGGCCTAAGCCTAAGCAACACCTTGGCATCATGGCTACAACACCCTAGCACAATTGAATACTTCATCATAAGGGATCACTTGAACATCATCATTAGCAAGTGGGAGCTTTATACCAATGTGTAAGATGACTATAGTGGCTCCTAAGATCATAGGAGTCTAAGTAGCCTCATGTTAATGACACCTCTCCCAGTAGCTCCTTAGATCATGAGAGTCTAAGCTTAATGACCCATAAAAGCTCACACTGACCCCAATTAGAATAATCTTCACATCATTGCTACTAAGTGGAGGCATTGCCTTCTAAGGAACTGCCTCTTAGGCTAATAAAAGGCCTACTAGTGATGCCAAGAGATGAGATGGCATAATAAAGTTATAAATGGACATAGCCACCTCCGATGTAAAAGTATCCATTGGAATTGCTACCTTATCTCAACGAAACATGTTAGCAACTAAGGGAGGATGAAAATCATTAGCAAATGTAGTGCACAAATTACCTTCAGAGAGTAAAGCAACACATAAACATTAGCATCAATCTCACCCCCTCCCTAACTTACACATAACTGTCAAGAAAGGATTAGGGATTTTGATAATTAATCAAGTCTAGACCACCATCCTCAACATATGGATTTATCACATGTGCATTAGAATGACTCGAGCAAGGTTCAATACTCCCCTTTATACCAAGTGCTAAAACTAGACTAGTATATAACCTTGTGAGGGGAGTCCACCATCACCTTTCACCTCTTGCTCAAAGAAGTACCTGGCTAGACTTTTAAAGAGGGCAAGCTTCGCTAGAAGGCACCACAAAAGGAACATTGCATTAATCATGCAGGCTCCCATGATTTCCAATCAAGGTTACCTCACCTTTCAAACCTGGGGGATAGTATCTACTACTATCTTCTTAACTTGGTATTTGCCCTATATAGGAAGGTTACCTCACCTTTCAAGCCCGAGGGATAGTATCTACTACTATCTTCTTAACTTGGTATTTGCCCTATATAGAGGCAAAACACAAACTCACTCTCAATATCAATGAGATGCAAAAGTGGCCACTTGAGTGCCCCTCCAATCCATATCAATGCCTTAAAGAGGGCAAGGTCAGATTTATTATTAGAAAAGGGATGGACAAAGTGCTTCCAAAACTGCTCATAGAAGAAAAGCTAAAAGAATACAAGGTCTACATGTGATATATTCACATAGCGACCCTTTAAGCATACAGAAGCCTAATGATACAGGTCGAAGCATTGGTATAATGAACCCAAGTAGAAAGAAGCTAGTGTGAAGCACTTGTCTTGGGTGATTTGTATGGTCAATAGGAAAAGGCATGGACTCACACCTTCCTCTAGCCAACTAGGGAACACAAATGAGGATAGCCAAAACACAGTGAGAATTGGAAACTCATACTTTTAAGAAGAAGATGACGACTTAAATGTAAAGAATATAAATATCAAGTATGCATACAGATTTATATGGAATGTGTACTCTTGCCCACAATCCCAACCCGTGACTCAAGCTAATAGGAATCAGCTTGCACCAACTCTTTCTAATGATCCATTGGAAGGAATCGAAAGACCAATGACAAGGGCAAGGACAAAATGCATGGTGCAGGCTTTGAATATACTTGTTCAAGATCATCTAGACCAAGCATTGAAGTTGAGCAATCCAAGAGATAAAGAGATCATGTTCCATTTACTAAGCATCTTCAATAATAATAATGAAGATCAAAGCTTGGAGCAACACTAGTAAATGGAATTTCTAAGCTTGAAGGTCGTCATTGCTAAGAAGACGTTGAAGGTCGATTGGGAGATGATGAAAGTCACCAGCTTTGCCTTTAAAGGCTATCGGCGTTGAAGATGTAGGCCACTGGCTTACTTAGCCGGCTTAAGATTTTAGGCCACAAGCTTTTGGTTGACTTTGAAAACTAGCCTTTATTTTCCATCTTGTGTTTTCTTTTGTCTTTTGTTTCCTTTATTTGTAAAGACTATAAATAGTATTTTGGGGGTCGAATTGAGGCAGACACCATTTTTATGAAATTGAAGAATTCTTCTTTGTTCTTTATCAAGAACTCAATCTGATCTTATCAAAGCAACTTGTGGCGATTAAAACCCCTGTTATAACTTTGGTTCTAATCGAGATTGCGAATTAAGGTCAAGTTTTGTTGTGCTTGTTTTCAAGATGATCCTAAGGTTTTTTTCCATCCAATCGGGTTTTAGGTTCATCTCAGCCTAAGGTTCGTATCAATTGGTATTAAAGCTTTGGCTCTTGAAAATCAGGTGTTACCTATCCTTTGATTATTTCATTGTTATCTTTCATCCTTTTAGTTCTTAAGTTTTAATTGTTATTGTTCTTGTTCATCAAAATTTCATCTTGCTCATGCCTTTTCATTGATTTAATTTGTTGCTTTTAGTTTGCAATTCTAATTTGTGTTTAAAGAGAAAAGAAGAAGAAGAAGAAGAAAAGAAATTCGTATAAAAAAAATCAAGATTGGGTTGTGCAATCAATACTTATCGCACAATCTAAATTAAAAAAAAAAAAGAAGAAGCTTGATACGAAATTCCCTCTTTGAATTGCTCAGATAGAGTTATTCCTTTGTTCTTGGTCTTACTTTATCATTACTTGTTATCTAGTAAGGTCACCAATAAGGTTCTTATTAAAGAGCTTCTAAAGAGAAGTTTATTAGATAAAAAAAAATTAATTGATTGAAACATGAGTGATTTGAATCCATAATTTTTTTAGTGTAAACACATGAGAGAGTGTTTGAGAGGAAAATTATCTTTTTACTAACAAACTCTTTTGTAGGTGTGAAACATGAGTAATGGAGGAGATAATGTGGATTTTGATATGAAGTTGTTTATGAAGGCTATCCAAGATCAATTTAAACTTTTGAATAGATGATCTTAAATCTCCTTCTAAGCCTAAATCTTTCCAAAGGAGTATAGATGAGGAGTCTGATGTTGATGTGATTAAAGGGATCGGAATTGGAGTGAACTGCTTTGGGACCCTGGTAGTCTGGGTATAACTTGTCGTGGAATGCTGGGCTGGGGTACTCGTGGTTTGAAATGTCACATAAGTTCCGGCTTTGTTTGCCTTACCAGAGTGGACCGTGCTGACGATAGACTCTTTGGCTCTATTACCTCCTAAGGGCCTTTGTGTTGGTGTGACCCTAGGAGGATCCATTGCTTGGAGTCTTCCGGTGGTGATGGCACTTTCAGTCCGGCACCCTGCAACTACCACTTCTGCAAAGCTGGATGATGTCTGGCCTACCAAATGTGAGAAGTAGGTCTTGTCTAGGGTGTTGACAAATATAGATGTCAACTCCTTCTCAGAAATTCGGGTTGCTACCCTAGCGGCTTGAACTCTCCAATGCTGAGCATACTCCTTAAAAAGCTCAGTGTGTCTTTTTCGGAGACTCCCCAGATCAATCACGGATGGGACGACTTCAATGTTAAACTTGTACTGATTATAAAATGCCCGGGCTAGACTTTCCCAGGTGTTGACATGATTGAAGTCTAGGTGGGCGTACCAGACCAACGCAAGGCCCGTGAGGCTGTTGTAAACACCCCATTTTTGCCCTAGGAATCGATAATTCTCAAAAATATCAATTTTTAATTTTTCCCAATTTTTTCCAATTTTTCTCTAATTTACCAAAAATAATAAAAATATTCAAAAAAATAAAAATAAATAGGAAAACACATCAATTTTGAAAAATGATTTCAGAAATAGCAATAATAAATAATAAACAATTTTTACAAAATTTGGAATTTTCAAAAAATACAAAAAAATAGAAAAATCGCATTGCATATATGCAATTTGCGAAATTAGAAAAATCAGGAAAGTGGGCTAGCTCAGCTGGTCCGGACCATGGGCTAAGGCGCGGTGTGGGTGCGAGGTCAGGGGTTTGAAACGCGGGGGAAGCAGTTTCCGCGTTTTGCGAATTTTTCATTTACCCAGGACACGTGGCAGCATCTGATTGGCTGGAGGAAGCGCACGCACGGGGCGAGTGATCGTCGTCTACCTCGGGTCCGAGATCGCCGGCGGAAGAGAAAATTCGTATTTCGGCCGTTTTGATTCGATTTTTTGCACAAATCCAACAGATCTTCAACATAAATAAGATAAACATTATCTAATTGGAATTAAATCGCAACAAATCAAAGGATTTACACAAATCGGAGTTGGTTTTTCTAACCGAAAATCCAATCAGCTTCAATCAGAGGAAATCCGAGCTTATCCAGCTCGGTTTCAAGTGTCTATAAATAGGAATCGAAGGGAGGAAGCCGAAGGAGGAATCACAAGTGAGAGAAAGAGAGAGAAAGGAGCGAATCGGAGTACGTCGGAGAAGCTTGAAGCCGAAACCACTAACCGGAGCTAGAGCCACCGCAAGGAGACGTTCTGGGAGCAAACCACCGTCACCATTGGATTCAGCAACCTCGAGAAGCTAGGATTCGACACCTCACCCGCTACAAAAGGCCACCGAACGCCGTGAACGAGCCTTCCCCGCCGCCGTGTCCGATCGACCCGACCCGCGCACCGGCCCGGATCCAGGTAAGTCGGATTTTCCGAATTTTTTTTATTTAATTAATTTTGTTTATTTATTTATTCTGAATTAATTAATTATTTTTTATTTAGTTATTTATTTATTTATTTATTTGTTTATGTTTTATTTTTAATAAATAGGAAAATGTAGAAATTAGATTTTTCTAGAATTTAATAATGTAGAAAAATAATAATAATAAAATAAATAAAAAATAAATAAATAAAATAAATTTCAATAAAATATTGAAAAATAATAAAAAACATTAGGAAAATAATAATAAAATTTTAGATGTCAAAATAGGATAGATAATAAACCAAAAATCACAAAAATTCCCAAAAATCACAAAAATCCCCAAAATTCTCAGAAATCACAAAAATAACAAAAAAATCATAAAAAAATTCAAAAATTATAAAAGAATCATAAAAAATGAATTTTAGCACTTAGAAAAATCCCTTTCTTCAAATAAATCCAAAATTGATGTTTTTCCCTAAAATCATTTTCAAAATAAAATCAAAGCTTAGGCTTAGAATTTTTTTTTAGAAAAAAAATCCCAAAAATGATAAAAGCATAAAACTAAAAGAGGTTTCATAAATTAAAATTCACAAACCAACTTAAAGTTTTCAGAAAAGCGAACTACGGCTTGTTTGATCTTGAGTAGCAGGTACGTAGGCACCCATTCGGGTCAACCCATAAAATGAATGAAAAATCATTTTCTTGAAATAATTCAAAAACATAATAAAAAGTAACAGAAACAAAATAGAAACACATTTCTAAAGAGAAACAATTTCAAGAGATTAGGTGGTAACCGTAAAGGTTTAAATAGGTTAGCCTCCGGACTTAGAAACTCTGGTTTTCCCTTTTCCTCTTTTCACAAAAACGAAAAGAGGAAATAACGACGACTAGTGGTCCAAATTAAGACTAATCCGCTCCTTTAGTCTTAATTCAATTTTCCCAACAACAGTTGGGTGGCGACTCCAAAAATCAAACGAAATTCCTAATTCAAGTCGAGGATCTACATTAGATGAGCATAGGCTCTAGTATAGATCGGATTAGGAATGGGAATTCAGAAATTAGACTCGACAAGATGGCGACTCCACTGGGGAAGGTAATTCTAGTAGGCTAGCCACCTGAATCTCTTCGAATTGTTCTCTTTAAGAAATGTGTTTCATTCTTTTTACTCTGTTGCTAACCTTTCAGGAATTAGTTAGATTTTTTAGTTTTTCTTTCTTGTGGGGGTTCAGCATGCATACATATGTTTGTGTGAGTAGATGCGGTCGAACCCCGACCGTCCTAGAAACCTAAGACGGGGAGCCATTGTGTAGGTTTCGGGCGAAGTGAGTTGATTCACCGTTCGGGACCGATTAGGCTACCCCACCCTATGCTTCGATATGGCCTAAGATCCATTTCTCCGAGAATGCGGGAGGCCATAGAGCTCGGGAACCAATTAGAACCAACCTACTTGCATACATAACATCATAAGGGGTTGACAATTGAATGACAATGTAATGGTTTGTTATTTTGTCCTTGGAGTTCAGGACCATTTCCCTGTAATGTGTTCGTAGTTCTGTTTGTAACTAGGCTATTTCTTATTGTAATAGATGGCTAGTAGTGCAGTCGACCGTCTCCTCCGCAAAGAAATACGGGTGTACAAACCTTTGGACCCGAAATTGGTATTGGGCCACTGGTTTACTTTGTACAACCTAGAGGAGCAGGCCTTTATCCAGCAAAAAATCGGCCCCATACTCTCACTGACAAAGATAGAGGTGAATTTGCCTTTAGTCCGGGCCATGCTCCAATTATGGGAAATCGAGCCCGCTGCTTTCTTTATCGGGCTGCATGAGATCACCCCTACCTTGGAGGAGTATACCCAGTTGCTACAGGCTCCAGCACTGACCGATCAAATATACATTCCAGACCTAGAGGCCGGGCCAGCCGGTACCTTCAGCAAATTATTAGGCATCCGTAAGACAGCAGTCAACAAAGCCCTGACAGACTGTAATGGATATTGCATACGGATGGATGATTTAGAAGCATGGTTCATCACCCGAGAGGACAATGGGGATAGAAAGGACGTCCTGAGTGGGGACCCCAAGACTTACAGACAGAGAAGGGTGAACGCTTTCATCTTAACAACCTTCGCCACCATATTGTTCCCCACCGGGACCTTCTATATTCACTACAGGGTTGCAGAGCTGGTGACCCAATTCCTGGAGGGAAGATCCTACATCCCGACTCTACTGGCTGAACAGATCCGGAATTTAAACTTCCTCAAGAAAAAAGGCCATGGGATGCTTCGCTCCAGCCTCAACCTTCTGCTAATATGGTTTGTAAGCCACCTCAAGTGTTTTGGGTTGAACATGGTCAGGAAAACCCTAGCCCAACAGGTGGACCTAGTAGATTCATGTGTAGAAAAGGTAAAGCTACCCGATGACCTTACCAGCCACAGTTGGGTAGAGCTGCTTAGGAGCTTCAGTGCCGAAGATATTTTATGGACAGCCAGATGGAGTTGCTATAACAAAATCATCTTGACCTGCAGAAACTTCCAAGCAGTGCCTTTAATCGGAATCAGCGAATGTATCGGATATCACCCAAACTCAGTGGTCCGCCAGTTCGGCACTATCCAAGATATCGTTTATCGGCTCTCGGTACAAGCAGTTACCTTTGATTATCAAGATCTGAACCTGTTAGTAGCTGAGAAGTTTGTGAAGCTGGCAGAGGTCAAAGCACTTTGGGAAGCCAGAATTGAAAGCCTGAATGTGGACTTCGGGGAATTAGATGGCGAAGTGGGAAAGCACCGAGCCACCAGAGAATTTGTAATCCACCAGCTATACCAGACGGGGGAAAGAGCGTATCGGGTTCCAGACATCACTCAGCCAAGACCAGACAAGATTAACCCAGAGACAGAAATCTACCTAGAGCAAGTTAAGGCCCGAATGGAGGTATACTTTGAAACTGCAGATTATAAGAAAGACATCTGGAAGGGACGCTTCAAAGAATCCGACCAAAGGAACAAGGCTTTAGAAGCGCAATTAGAGAAGTGCCAAGCCAAAGTCAAGGAACTAGAAGCCGTCATCAGTGGGAAGTCTGAGCCTCCACAACAGAAGACTAAAAGAACTAGGAAGTAGATCTTTATTTGTAATATTTTATTTTGAACTCCAGAATTTTTAATATTAAAAGTGAATTTTCAATATTACATTGTTAGTCAGTTGTCAACCCTTTTTACTTTTTAGCATCCGCGTAACACATGCATATCATTCTTGCATTCATTACACTAAAAAGCAAAATGCGAATCCAGGTATCAAAATAGCTTCTAGACAATCGAACCCTCCTAGAAGCCCAATTTACACTCATTCAAGAACCAGAATGGCAAACAGTGGCAACAACAGTGACAATCGCAATAAGACCAGCGTTGACTACATTCCTACGGCCGCAGAAGAAGCGCAAACAAAAGGGGCCAAAGGCAGAATAAGGGAGAAGCTGACCGACACCTAGATGTGCATCCCACCTCTCCAACAATCTTTCCGAAAGGCAAACGTCATTCAAGAGCTTCGGATAAATGAAGAGGACGACAGCAAGGGGAAATCAACTCCCCACATGTCTAACCAACATCCGGCTCTCAACAATTGGTTTTGTTATCCTATCAGTAGCGCTAGGTTAGCTCAAAAGTAGAGAAAGATTATTAAACAAATTTTATTGAGACTTTTTATCAAGTTCAATTACAGTTTGTTTTTTTCTTACATATATATATGCTTTCATTTTACTCAGATCTCCTACCATCGAACATCAGGGATATTTCGCGCAGGTAGAAAGTAAAAACGCTGATATCGTTTCCAACGCTGCCGGGTCAGTTGTTGAAGGCGATATTTTAGACCATGAAATAATACAAGAAAATTGGCTAAAACATGAACAAGGCGGAATCTCGATCGACGAGCCTGTGGAGACAGTAAATCTAGGAAGCATGGAAAACCCTAAGAACCTCAAAATTGGGACCAATTTGAGTGCCGAGTAAAAACGTGAGATAACCGAGCTATTAACGGAATATGCAGATGTGTTTGCCTGGTCGTATGGTGACATGCCAGGGCTAGACCAGTCAATAGTAGTTCACAGGCTTCCCACAAGGGAAGATGTCAAACCTAAAAAACAAAAACTGAGAAGATTTAGGCCTGACATCTTACTGAAAATCAAAGAAGAAGTCAAGAAACTGCTAGAAGTAGGGTTCATTGAAGTATCCGACTACCCAGAGTGGGTAGCAAATGTAGTCCCTGTCATGAAAAAGAATGGAAAAGTACGCGTATGCGTAGACTTTCGGGACTTAAACCAAGCCACGCCAAAGGATAACTTCCCCCTATCTCATATTGATGTTCTAGTAGACAACACTGCGGGAAACCATCTCTTCTCATTCATGGACGGTTTCTCAGGATATAATCAAATAAAAATGGCTGAGGAAGATAAAACCAAAACGACCTTCATCACAACATGGGGGACTTTCTGTTACAAAGTCATGCCCTTCGATTTGAAAAACGCCGGGGCAACGTATCAGAGAGCCATGGTCGCTATACTTCACGATATGATGCATCGAGAGGTTGAAGTATATGTCGACGACATGATAGCCAAATCCAAAGAAGGAGAAAGCCATATAGGTATCCTGAGGAAATTGTTCAAACGACTGAGAAAGTTCCAGCTTAAGTTAAACCCAGAAAAATGTACTTTCGGGGTCACAACGGGGAAATTGTTAGGGTTTGTCATAAGCCAGGAAGGCATTAAAATCGACCCTGACAAAGTAAAGTCCATATTAGAATTACCTTCCCCACGCTCCGTTAAAGAAGTAAGAAGCTTACTGGGAAGATTAAATTACATAGCTCGTTTTATCTCACAGCTCACCGACAAATGCCGGCCATTATTCCGTCTGTTGAAGAAGAACACCACAATAGAATGGGACGACGAATGCGAAGAGGCATTCGAAACAATCAAAGACTATCTTACAAAACCTCCGGTCTTGATAGTCCCGAAGCAAGGAAAACCCTTATTCTTATACCTCACTATACTCCCTGAATCCATGGGATGTGTGCTAGGGCAGAAAGATGACGAGGGAAGAGAGCATTCCATATACTATCTGAGCAAGAAGTTCACAGATGGGGAGCAGAGGTACTCAGAGGTGGAGAAGACGTGTTGTGCTTTAATCTGGGTCATGCATCGACTAAGGCAATACACCCTTTACTACCATATTGAGCTGCTGATAAAGCATGATCCCTTGAAATACTTGGCAGAGAAGCCAGCTCTGATAGGGAGAATCTCTAAGTGGCAAATGCTCCTATCCAAGTTTGACATCACATACATAAATCAGAACTCGATGAAAGGGCAAGCCTTAGCCGACCAATTAGCGGAACACCCTGTCGAGACAGATTCCCAAGAACTACAGGCCCAATTTCCGGATGAGAATTTATTGTCAGTGGAAGATAAGTGGGTAGAAGACTTTGGGACAGAGTAGAACCCAAAATGGAAACTGTTTTTCGATGGAGCCGCTAATGTATTCGGCTGTGGGGTTGGGGCGGTATTGATATCCCCGGACGGCACGCAATTCTCTGCAGCGACGAGACTTACATTTCCCTATACCAATAATATCGCAGAATATGAAGCATGTATTCTTGACCTCAAAATGGCCTATCAAATGGGAATCCGCGAATTAGAAGTATATGGGGATTCGTCGCTCATCATACTACAGACAAGAGGGGAATACAAGACTAAAGACCCCAAACTGGTACCGTACCATCAACACTTGACAGAGCTAGTTGAAGAATTCAAGGCAATCACTTTCACATACATCCCGAGAACTCAAAATCAGTTCGCAGATGCCCTAGCCACACTAGCATCTATGATCCAAATAACAGGAGGAGCCGAAGTTCAACCGATGAAAATAGACATCGAAAGTCGGCCCGCCTACTGTTTAACAATTGAAAAGATACAAGATAGCAAACCCTGGTATCACGATATCAAGACTTTTCTCCAAGAAGGTAAATACCCCGAAATGGCTAACAAGAATGACCAAAGAACACTCAGACGGTTAGCAAGCCATTTCCTATTAAGTGGGTCCATACTTTACAAGAGATCATCTGATACCACCCTGTTGAGATGTGTGGACAAAGATGAAGCATGCGAACTGATGAAAGAAGTACATGAAGGAGTATGTGGACCTCATATGAATGGCTACATGTTGGCCCGAAAAATCATGAGGTTAGGATATTATTGGTTGACTATGGAATCAGATTGCATAAAATATGTCAAACACTGTCATTTGTGTCAAGTCTATGCGAACCGGATCAATGCTCCGCCCAACGAGCTACATTTGTTATCAGCACCATGGCCATTCTCCATGTGGGGAATCGACATAATTGGCCCTATCACTCCAACAGCATCCAACGGCCACAGATTTATACTGGTAGCGATCGATTACTTCACCAAATGGGTAGAAGCTTCATCATATGCCAATGTCACAAAAGGGGTAATAGTCCGCTTCTTAAAAAGGGACATAATAGCCCGATACGGAGTTCCTGAATCCATCATCACCGACAACGGTACCAATCTTAACAACAAATCGATGACAGGTTTATGTCAACAATTCCACATAAACCATAGAAATTCAACTCCCTACCGACCTCAAATGAACAGGGCAGTAGAAGCAGCTAACAAAAATATTAAAAAGATCATCGAGAAAATGACAACAACTTACAAAGATTGGCATGAAATGTTACCGTTTGCTCTCATGGCTTACAGGACTTCAATAAGAACATCTACAGGAGCTAGCCCATATTCATTGGTATATGGTACTGAAGCAGTGCTACCAGTTGAAGTTGAGATACCATCATTCATAATCTTATCAGAAACTCAGTTAACCGAATCAAACTGGGTAAAGAAGAGGCTTGATCAGCTGAATCTGATTGATGAAAGAAGACTTACCGCACTATGTCATGGCCAGTGTTACCAACAAAGAATGGCCCGAGCATTTAATAAGAAGATGAGGCCTCGGTACTTTAAAGAGGGGGATCTGGTGTTAAGGAAGGTTCTCCCGAACGCGCAAGACTCCAGAGGAAAATTCACCCCAAACTATGAGGGTCCATATGTGGTAAAAAAGGTTCTGTCAGGAGGTGCTCTGATATTGACTCAAATGGATGGTCCAGAATTGAGAGACCCCATTAATACAGATGCTGTAAAGATGTACTATCCTTAGGTAAAGAAATTGAAATTTTGCCAATGTTTATGAAAGCCAATGTTCGGTGTAAAATTTGTTGAGTCAAGTTTTTACTTTTTACAAGCAAAGTTAATATCCCTGAATGGTCAATAATCCAAATCAATTTGCACCATAACAAATATCCTTAAACACATTACCCACCATTTCACCAATGAAAAATAAACACTAAAATGATAATGAATCTTAATATAGTTTGTAATCCTATCTATTTTTGAACATTAGAACTAAGCGCATCATTAGGATAACATTACCATCAAAAGAGCGTTGTGTATAAAGAAAGGGAGCACATCAAAATTGTCGACCCTGTGTCAAGATAAGAAGAATTGAAGCAGAAGCAAACCAGCCCGAAGGTTCGGTTGTTTGGTTGCTATCCACGATAAACTGGCAAGCATATTAAAATAAATAACTATCATCATATCATCGCATCATTTAGTTCAGGCTGTAGAAAGTATATTCAGAAGCATAAGATGAGTCAGCCCATAGTGGGGCACTTGTCTGAACATGCCCTTTAATAGGGTGGTCAGCTCAAAAAGGGGCACTTCCCCAGATCTCTCAAGGTTAGCCCACATGGGGCACCTTTTGAGCCATCATTTTCATCATAGGGTAGTTAGCCCAAAAAGGGGTACTTCCCTAGATCTCTTCCAAGGTCGGTCTATAAAGATGCCTTCCTAGATATCATTTTTATATTAGGTTAGTCAGCCCATAGGGGGCACTTTCCTAAAAACTTTGTCCTCATGGTCAGCCCATTAGGGGGCACTTTTTGAGACAAATTCAACTCCAGGTTAGTCAGCCCATATGGGGCACTTTCCTAAAACTTTGTCCTCATGGTCATCCCATAGGGGGCACTTTTTGAGGCAAATCCAATCCAGGTTAGTCAGCCCATAGGGGGCACTTTCCTAAAACTTTGTTCTCATGGTTAGCCCATAGGGGGCACTTTTTGAGACACATTCAACTCTAGGTTAGTCAGCCCATAGGGGGCACTTTCCTAAAACTTTGTTCTCATGGTTAGCCCATAGGGGGGCACTTTTTGAGACAAATTCAACTCCAGGTTAGTCAGCCCATAGGGGGCGCTTTCCTAAAAATCTACCTCATGGTCAGCCCATAGGAGGCACTTTTTGAGGCATTCAATTCAAAGGTTAGTCAGCCCAAATGAGGCACTTTCCTAAAAATCTACCTCATGGTCAGCCCATAGGGGGCACTTTTTGAGGCAAAATTCAATTCAAAGGTTAGTCAGCCCATAGGGGGCACTTTCCTAAAACCTTGTTCTCATGGTCAACCCATAAGGGGCACTTTTTGAGACAAGTCCCATCAAAGGTTAGTCAGCCCATAGGGGGCACTTTCCTAAAAATCCGTTCTCATAGTCAGCCCATAGGGGGCACTTTTTGAGACAATCCCATCATAGGTTAGTCAGCCCATAGGAGGCACTTTCCTAAAAATCTACCTCAAGGTTAGCCCATAGGGGGCACTTTTTGAGGCATTCAATTCAAAGGTTAGTCAGCTCATGAGGAGCACTTTCCTAAACTCTCCCGATTAGTCAGCTCTCGGGGAACTTTTCGAAAATATTCCTCCAAACAGTTGCTAGTCTAACAAGACGCTTCTGTTGACAGGTAGCCAGCTCATAAGGGCGCTTCTTGAGTAAATTTTCTTTCCAAGGTTGCAAGTCTGATAAGACGCTTCCTATCATCATTTCTCATACATTCCTACACAATGATGAAGACATATCCCATCGCCAATTAGTCAGCCCATAAAGCACTTTTTAGGAAGGAACATTACCCTGAATTGTTAGGAACATCTTCAATTGTAAGATTATTAACTCTTGGAGCATTTTCCTACCAAAATCCATTCAAGAGGCCAAAAATGGTGTCTTTTGTTTGTCTTTGTAGTTAAGTTTTTCAAACTTTATCATAAAGAGGGGTAGCTGTAAACACCCCATTTTTGCCCTAGGAATCGATAATTCTCAAAAATAATCAATTTTTAATTTTTCCCAATTTTTTCCAATTTTTCTCTAATTTACCAAAAATAATAAAAATATTCAAAAAAATAAAAATAAATAGGAAAACACATCAATTTTGAAAAATGATTTCAGAAATAGCAATAATAAATAATAAACAATTTTTACAAAATTTGGAATTTTCAAAAAATACAAAAAAATAGAAAAATCGCATTGCATATATGCAATTTGCGAAATTAGAAAAATCAGGAAAGTGGGCTAGCTCAGCTGGTCCGGACCATGGGCTAAGGCGCGGTGCGGGTGCGAGGTCAGGGGTTCGAAACGCGGGGGAAGCAGTTTCCGCGTTTTGCGAATTTTTCATTTACCCAAGACACGTGGCAGCATCTGATTGGCTGGAGGAAGTGCACGCGCGGGGCGCGTGATCGTCGTCTACCTCGGGTCCGAGATCGCCGGCGGAAGAGAAAATTCGTATTTCGGCCGTTTTGATTCGATTTTTTGCACAAATCCAACAGATCTTCAACATAAATAAGATAAACATTATCTAATTGGAATCAAATAGCAACAAATCAAAGGATTTACACAAATCAGAGTTGGTTTTTCTAACCGAAAATCCGATCAGCTTCAATCGGAGGAAATCCGAGCTTATCCAGCTCGGTTTCAAGTGTCTATAAATAGGAATCGAAGGGAGGAAGCCGAAGGAGGAATCACAAGTGAGAGAAAGAGAGAGAAAGGAGCGAATCGGAGTACGCCGGAGAAGCTTGAAGCCGAAACCACCAACCGGAGCTAAAGCCACTGCAAGGAGACGTTCTGGGAGCAAACCACCGTCACCATTGGATTCAGCAACCTCGAGAAGCTAGGATTCGACACCTCACCCGCTGCAAAAGGCCACTGGAACGCCGTGAACGAGCTTTCCCCGTCGCCGTGTCCGATCGACCCGACCCTACCCGATCGACCCGACCCGCGCACCGGCCCGGATCCAGGTAAGTCGGATTTTTCGAATTTTTTTTATTTAATTAATTTTGTTTATTTATTTATTCTGAATTAATTAATTAATTAATTATTTGTTATTTAGTTATTTATTTATTTATTTATTTGTTTATGTTTTATTTTTAATAAATAGGAAAATATAGAAATTAGATTTTTCTAGAATTTAATAATGTAGAAAAATAATAATAAAATAAATAAAAAATAAATAACAATAAAATATTGAAAAATAAAAAAAAAAACATTAGGAAAATAATAATAAAATTTTAGATGTCAAAATAGGATAGATAATAAACCAAAAATCACAAAAATTCCCAAAAATCCCAAAAATCACAAAAATTCCCCAAAATCACAAAAATCAACAAAAATTCCCAAAAATCACAAAAATCCCCAAAATTCTCAGAAATCACAAAAATAACAAAAAAATCATAAAAATCATAAAAAATTCAAAAATTATAAAAGAATCATAAAAAATGAATTTTAGCACTTAGAAAAATCCCTTTCTTCAAATAAATCCAAAATTGATGTTTTTCCCTAAAATCATTTTCAAAATAAAATCAAAGCTTAGGCTTAGAATTTTTTTTTAGAAAAAAAATCCCAAAAATGATAAAAGCATAAAACTAAAAGAGGTTTCATAAATTAAAATTCACAAACTAACTTAAAGTTTTCAGAAAAGCGAACTACGGCTTGTTTGATCCTGAGTAGCAGGTACGTAGGCACCCATTCGGGTCAACCCATAAAATGAATGAAAAATCATTTTCTTGAAATAATTCAAAAACATAATAAAAAGTAATAGAAACAAAATAGAAACACATTTCTAAAGAGAAACAATTTCAAGAGATTAGGTGGTAACCATAAAGGTTTTAATAGGTTAGCCTCCGGACTTAGAAACTCTGGTTTTCCCTTTTCCTCTTTTCACAAAAACGAAAAGAGGAAATAACGACGACTAGTAGTCCAAATTAAGACTAATCCGCTCCTTTAGTTTTAATTCAATTTTCCCAACAACAGTTGGGTGGCGACTCCAAAAATCAAACGAAATTCCTAATTCAAGTCGAGGATCTACATTAGATGAGCATAGCGTCTAGTATAGATTGGATTAGGAATGGGAATTCAGAAATTAGACTCTACAGCTGTCTTGGAAAGTTTGGATCATAAGTTGGTCGTATTGAGCATACTTGCTCATCTTTCGGGCGTATAGCCTTGTATGCATTTTGGGGCACCCAGTTCCATCATACTTTTCAAATTCTGGGGTCTTGAACTTGTCAGGGTACACCTCTTCCCCGTATACTGGCAAACTGGTGATTCCGGCTTGCTCGAAACCATCAGGACCCTCAATTGTTTTCATCTTGTCGTAGAGCTGTTAGAAGAGTCTTTTCTCCATCTCTTTCTGTCTCTCCTCCATTTCTTTCTTCAGGTCATCAGAGGTTGGACCCTGGTTGATCCTCGGCTCATACTTGAAGGCCGGGTTAAGGTGGGAATTGATTTCTTCATATTCTGGAGGCTGTCCCTCCACTGCCTTCCCTTTCCTGGCCCCTGAATGCTCTTCTTGGATTGGCTGGGTGGTGCGAAGGAGGCCGATGCTTTCAGTCAGGAGGTAGACTTATGTAGCCAACTGTTGGACCGTTTGTTCTAGGGATATGATCCTGGAGTCTGAGGCAGCATCAGCACTTGCGTTGTTGCGGTTGTCGCCACTGTTTGCCATCTTTGTTCTTGAACGTGTGCAAATTGGGCTTCTGGGAGGGTTCGGTTGTTTAGGAGCTATCTTGATACCTGGCACGCATTTTTTTCTTTTTTAGTATAATGTATGCAAATGTGATGCATATGTCACATGGATGCTAAAAATAAAAGGGTCGACAATTGATTGACAATGTAATATTGAAACTTTATTTTTATTTTTATTAATAGTGAAAACTTTGGAGTTCGATACTTAAAAAAAAAACAAATGAAAGAGTACAATGATAATCTATTTCCTAGCTCTCTAGGTCTTTTGTTGTGGAGACTCAGGCTTCCCGTTGATGACGGCTTCTAGTTCTTCGACTCTGGCTTTGGTCTTCTCCAATTGTGCTTCCAAAGCTTTGTTCCTTTGGTCGGATTCCTTGAATCGTCCTTTCCAGATGTCTTTCTTATAATCTGCAGCTTCAAAATAGACCTCCATTCGGGCCTTGACCTACTCTAGGTAGATTTCTAGCTCCGGATTTACCTTGTCCGGCCTCGGTTGAGTGACATCTGGGACCCAGTATGCTCTTTCCCCTGTCTGATACAGCTGGCAGATCACGAACTCCCTGGTGGCTCGATGCTTTCCCACTTCGCCATCTAGCTCACTGAAGTCTACATTCAGGCTTTCAATTCTGGCTTCCCAAAGTGCTTTGACCTCTGCTAGCTTAGTAAACTTTTCGGCCACCAATAAGTTCGGATCTTGGTACTCGAAGGTGACCGCTTCCAGCGAGGGCCAATAAACTATGTCTTGAATAGTACCGAACTGGCGGACCACTGAGTTAGGGTGATAACCAATACACCCACTGATTTCGATCAAAGGCACGGCCTGAAAGTTACTACAGGTTAGAATAATTTTGTCACAGCAACTCCACCTGGTTGTCCACAAAATATCATCGGCACTGAAGCTTCTAAGCACTTCTACCCAACTATGGCTGGTAAGGTCATTAGGCAGCTTTATCTTTTCTATGCATGAATCCACGAGATCCACTTGCTGAGCCAATGCTTTCCAGACCATGTTCAGCCCGAAACACTTAAGGTGGCTTACGAACCATATCAGCATAAGGTTGATACTTGAGCGGAGGATCCCATGGCCTTTCTTCCTGACAAAGTTTAAGTTCCGGATTTGTTCAGCTAATAGAGCCGGGATGTAAGATCTTCCTTCCAAGAATTGGGTCACCAACTCTGCAACCCGGTAGTGGACATAAAAAGTTCCGGTAGGAAATATTATGGTGGCGAAAGCTATCAAGATGAAAGCATTCACCCTTCTTTATCTATATGTCTTGGGGTCCCCACACAATATGTCTTTCCTATCTCCATTTTCTTCTCGGGCAATGAACCAGGCTTCCAATTCGTCCATCCATATGCAGTATCCGTTACAGTCTACTAAGGCCTTGTTAATTGCTGTTTTGCGGATACCTAGTAGTCTGTTGAAAATACCGGCTGGCCCGGCTTCGAGATCTGGCACATAGACTTGATTGGTTAGTGTTGGAGCCTATAGCAGCTGGGTGTACTCTTCCAAAGTATGAGTGATCTCATGTGGCCCAATGAAGAAGGCTGCGGGCTCTATTTCCCATAAGTGAAGCATGGCCCATACCAAGGGCAAGTTCATCTCCATCTTCATTAGTGAGAGGATGGGCCTTATCTTCTGCTGGATGAAGGCCTCTCCTCTGGGTTGTATAAGGTGAACCAGTGGTCCAGCACCAACTTTGGGTCCAAAGGTTTATACACCTGGATCTCTTTGTGGAGGAGGCGGTCAACTGCGGTATTAGCCATCTATTACAACATAAATTTCCTAATTACAACCAGAACTATGATAATATTACAGGGAAATAGATCTGAACTCCATGAACGAAACAAAAAATATTACATCATCATCAATTGTCAACCCATGACATTATGTATGCAAATAGGTTGGTTCTAGCTGGTCCCCAAGCTCTATGGCCTCCCACATTCTCGGAGAAATGGATCTCAGGCCATATAGAAGCATTAGGTGGGGTAGCCTAATCGGTCCCGAATGGTGATTACATCACTTCGCTTGAAACCTACACAATGGTCCCCCGTCTTAGGGTCCTAAGACGGTCCGAGTTCGACCGTATCTATTCACACAAATGTATGCATGCAGACCCAAAAGTAAAAAAAAAAAAAAAAAACGAATCATAAAATTTAACTAATTCCTAAAAAGTTAGCAACAGAACAATAATAAAAAAAAAAAACATTTCTTAAACAAAAGCAATTTGAGGAGATTCAGGTGGCTAGCCTACTGGAACATTGGGTCCCCAGTGGAGTCACCATCCTATCAAGTCTAATTTTTTAATTTCCCATTCCTAATCCGATCTAGACTAGACCCTATGCTCATCTAATATAGATCTTCGACTTGAGTTAGGAATTTCGTTTAGTTTTGGAGTCGCCAACCAACTGTTGTTGGGAAAGATTGAATTAAGACTAATGGAGCATATTAGTCCTAATTTGGACCACTAGTCATCGTGATTTCCTCTTCTCGTTTTTTGTGAAAAGAGAAAAGGGGAAAACCAGAGTTTTTAAGTTCGGAGGCTAACCTATTAAAACCTTAAGGTTACCACCTAATCTCCTAAAATCTTAACCTTTTCTAGAAATGTCTTTTATTTATTTCTTGTTATCTTTTATTGTATTTTTGAGTGAAATATTCTATGAAAATGATTTTTATTCCTTTTTTAGGGTTACCCCAAATGGGTGCCTACGTACCTATTATTCAGAATCAAACAAGCCGCAGTTCGCTTTTCCTGAAAAATTTTAGTGTGTTTGTGAATTTTAATTGTGAAATTTCTTTTGATTTATGTTTTTACCATTTTGGGATTTTTCTAAAAAAATCCAAGCCTAGGCTTGATAATTTGCTTTTTGAAAATAATATTTTTAAGGAAAAACACCAATTTTGGATTTATTTGAGGAAATGATTTTTCTAAGTGATAAAACTCATTTTTTTCTATTTTTCAACTCATTTCCACTATTATAAATTTTTATTGATTTTTTATTAATTTTTAATTTTTGTATTATTTTTTTATTAATTTTTCATAATTTTTATTTTTATCGAAAAATTTTCTCCTAGACTTTTATTTGTCCTATTTTAAAATCTAAATTATTATTATTATTTTTCTAATATTTTTATTATTTTCTTTATAAATTTTCTACATTTTTATTATTTATTATTATAATTATATTTTTATTTTTATATCATTAAATCCTAAAAAATCTAATTTCTAACATTTTTCTATTTATTGAAATATACATAACAAATAAGTAAAAAAAATACCAAATAAGTAAATAAATAAATTTAATAAATAAAATAACTAAATAAATAAAATATAAAAAATTCGACTTACCTGGTTGGGTCGATCGGGTCGATTGGATGCGACGGCTGGGAGTGCTCGTTGACGACGTTCCGACAGCATTTTGCAACGGTTGAGGTGTTGATTCCTAGGTTCTCGGGGGTGAGAAACTCAACTGTGGCAGTGGTTTGCTTCAGAAACGCCTCCTGGTGGCTACCCAACACTTGATCGATGGTCGTGGTCTTGAACAACTCCGGCGAGCTTCGATTCTCTCCTTTTTCTCTCTTTCTCTCACTTTTGATCCGTGATTTTGCTTCTCCACTTCATCCTCTATTTATAGGCATTCAAAATCGAGTTGGATAAGCTCGGATTTCCACCGATCGAAACAAATCAGACTTGCAATTAAATAAACCAACTCCGATTCATGTAAATCCATCGATTTGTTGAGATTTTATTCCAATTGGATGATGTTTATCGTATTTCTATTGAAGATCTGTTGGATTTGTGCAAAAAATCGAATCAAAACGGTCGAAATTCAGATTTTTCTCCTCGTCGGCGATCCCAGACAGAGGTTGAACACGATCACGCGTCCGGCGCGTGCGTTCGCTCCAGCCAATCAGATGCTGCCACGTGTCCCAAGTAAAGAAAAAATTCACAAAACGCGGATTCTGCTTCCCCCGCGTTTCAAACCCCTGACCTCACACCCCCGCGCGCACACCAGACCCTGGTCCGGACCAACTGAGCTAGCCCACTTTCGCGATTTTATTTATTTTGCAAATTGTATATATGCAATGCGATTTTTTTATTTTTTTTATTTTTTTGAAATTTCAAAAATTTGTAAAAATTATTTACTCCTTATTATTTCCATTTCTGAAATTAGTTTCCAAAATTGATGTGTTTTCCTATTTATTTTTATTTTTTGAATATTTTTCATATTTTTGCTAAATTAGAGAAAAAATGGAAAAATTGGAAATTGATTATTATTGATCATTAGGGCAACAAATGGGGAGTTTACAGCTACCCCTCTTTGTAGTAAAGTTTGGAAAACTTAACTACAAAGACAAGAAAGACGTCATTTTTGGCCTCTTGATTGAACGAATAACACCTTGGTTTGACTGGTTATCTGGAATTTAGTTTCTAGTAGGAAAATACTCCATCAGCTAATAATCCCACGAGTCTTTTGTGATGGTTGGTATTGCTTAGGAAATGGTCCTAACAATCTAGAGTAATGTATCATCCCAAAAAGTGCTATATAGGCTGACTAATTGGCGATAGGAAATATCTCAAGAATTGTTTAGGAGTGTAAAATTGATAGGAAGAGTCTTATTAAACTAGCAACCTTGAAGAGAAGATTATCTTGGGAAGCGTTTTTATGAGCTGGCCACCTGTCAACAGAAGCGTCTGACTAGACTAGCAACTGTTTGAAAAAATACCTTGGAAGAGTGCTCCTATGAGC
>JBBMOL010002690.1:0-21946 GCA_037954665.1 Laguncularia racemosa
TACATGAATCTAAACAATCAAAGGGTTTTAACTACAAATTCGATTCAAGCTATCGGAGGGAAATCTAAGCTTATCCAGCTCAATGCTGAGACTTATAAATAGAGCACGATAGGGGGAAGTCAAATCAGGATCAAAAGAAGAAAAGAGTGAAAATCAAAGGGTTTCGAGCTCGCCGGAGTTCTTCCAAGCTGCGACCAACAACCGCCCTCCAAACCACCACCTGGAGAGGTTTTGAAGAAAACCACTACCACAGTTGGATTGCCACCCTCGAAAAGCTTAAAAGCAGTCCTCAATCACCCTTGTAAGCCACCAGACGCCGTTGACAAGGATTCTCCAACCACCATGATCCGACCCATAATTCATATCCAAGTTAGTTGATTTTTTATTATTTTAATTACTTTATTTATTTTGATATAAACCACGCTCACGTGTGACGAAACCCAATACCAATATGTTTGGAATTGCAAACGCTCACGTGTGACGAAACCCAATACCAATATGATTGGAATTGCAACCCAAGATGCCAAAACAATCAAGTGGAACCGCGACCCGTTGCCTATAGGTGAGGCAAGAACCTTGGTATATTATGTTGACGCCACAATCGGGATGAAAGACCAATTGATAAGTTGGGATGAACGCCACAGAAGAAATCCGATAATTTCAAGGGAAGTTCTTTAGAGAACCAAGAGAGGAATTCTCTCAAAATGTGTTATTCAATCTTTTATGTGTGTTTTATGTTCTATTTTCAACCCTAGCAGCTTATATTAGTGTTTACTAACCACTCATATAATCCATATTTTGTCTTAAATGTGGTTTTCCATTCATCACCTTCTTTCATTCTAATTTGGTGATATCGGCTTTTCAAATCAATTTTGGAAAAGACACTAGACCCATGTAACTCATCTAACATGTCATCTAAGCGAGGAATGGGATGACGATACTTTACCATGATGTTGTTGATGGCGCGGCAATCAACACACATTCTCCATGACCCATCCTTCTTAGGCACCAAAATCACAAGCACTACACATGGGCTCATGCCTTCTCTCACGTATCCCTTCTCCATTAATTCATTGACCTGCCTTGGAGTTCCTTTGTCTCCTCTAGATTGCTCCTATAAGCTAGTTTGTTTGGAATAGATGCTCCGGGTATAAGGTCAATCTAGTGCTCAATACCACGAATAGGTAGTAAACCCTTTGGAATCTCCTCAATGAAGACATCTTCAAAGTCCTACACAATAGATAGAACCACACTAGGCAAAGAGTTAAAAAGTTCGTTAATATTCAAACAAGTTTCCTTAAAAACCAGCAACAACATAGGTTGCTTCATCACTAACGCTCTCCTCACTACACTCGCTCTTGCCACAAAACTCTCCTTTTGCAAGGCTGTACTCTCCTTTTCACTCACCACCAAAGTTGATCCCCTTCAACTCGGCCTCTCACGCTCTTTCCAGCCTTCCTCTCTTTTTCCTTTTGATATCGACTTTTGTTTCCTTTTCTTTTTCTATATCTTTTGCTCTCTCACCCTCCCTTTGTTTTTCACTCACCTTATATTTCGCAAAAGATTGTTGTAGCTGCAACTGATCCTCATAAACCTGTTTAGGTGTTAAGGGTTTAAGATTAAAGCTTTTGCCATGGTGAACAAGTGTATACTTATTAGAAAATCCATCATGAACAACCTTCCTATCAAACTACCATGGCCTCCCCAATAACACATGGCACGCCTGCATTGGCACTACATCGCATAACAACCTCATCCTCATACCTACCGATGCGAAAGCAATCAAAAGCTTGCTTACTCACCTTAGTCTTACCGCTATCATTCAGCCACTGCATTTATATGGGTTAGGGTGTTTAGTAGTCTTGAGTCCCAACCTCTCAACAATAAACGTACTCACCACATTAGTGTAACTCCCCCCATCAATGATCAAACTACAAATATGATCACCTAGATAACATCTAGTATGAAAGATATTCTCTCATTGTGCCTCCTCTTCTTCCTTCACCTGCACTTTCAAAGCTTGCTTCACTACTGCCACTAAACTTCCCTGTTGTAGGCTCCTCGTCATCACTAGCGTCCTCCAATGGAGGCATATCATCATCTTCACTATCCCCTCAGTCTCATACTCACCATCATCACGCAGAATCATAATACGTTTATTCGGACATTGACTAGCATATAGCCTCTGCCTTAGCATTAAAACATTTAATGTCACGATTTCTAAGAGTAGAAGAAATCAGGTTTACCTGAGTACCAGGAGTAGAACCCGCTTGCCTCTGCTCTCCCTTTAGCTTGGTGGGTGTAAACACCCCAT
This sequence comes from Laguncularia racemosa, assembly GCA_037954665.1. NCBI lineage: Eukaryota > Viridiplantae > Streptophyta > Magnoliopsida > Myrtales > Combretaceae > Laguncularia > Laguncularia racemosa. The sequence continues at coordinate 2,315 of JBBMOL010002690.1, forward strand.
TTTTGCCCTAAGAATCAATAATAAACAATAATAATCAATTTCCAATTTTTCCTAATTTTTTTTCAATTTTTCTCTAATTGGCAAAAATAAGAAAAATATTCAAAAAATAAAAATAAATAAGAAAACACATCAATTTTGAAAAATGATTTCAGAAATGGCAATAAAAAGGAATAAATAATTTTTACAAATTTTTGAAATTTCAAAAAATACAAAAAAATAAAAAAAATCGCATTGCACATATGCAATTTGCGAAATAAACAAAATCAGGAAAAATGGGCTATCTCAACTGGTCCGAGTCTTGGTCAGGGGGGTGCTTTGGGGGTGCGAGGTCAGGGGTTCGAAACGTGGGGAAGCAATTTCGCGTTTGAAAAATTTTTCATTTACCCGGGACACGTGGCAGCATCTGATTAGTTAGAGCAAACGCACGCGCCGGCGCCGTGATCGTCTTCAAACCTCGATCCGAGATCCCCAATGAAGAGAAAATTTCGAATTTCGGCCATTTAGATTCGTTTTTTTTGCACAAATCCCCAACAAATCTTCAACGAATTGAGATAAACATCATCCAAAATGGAATAAAATCTCAACAATCAAAGGATTTACACGAATCGGAGTTGGTTCATTTAACCGCAAATCCGATTTGCCTCAATCGGGGGAAATCCGAGCTTATCCAGCTCAATTTCGAGAGCCTATAAATAGAGGATGAAGTAAGGAAGCCAAACACAGATAAAAAGCGAGAGAAAGTGGGAAAAAAAGAGAGAATCGAAGTCAAACCGGAGGAGTTCGAAGCCGCGACCGCCGATCAAGAGTTGAGCAACCACCAGGAGGCGTTTTTGGAGCAAAACCACTGCCACCATTGGATTTCCTCATCCTCGATAACCTGGGATTCGACACCTCAACCGCTGCAAAAGGCCGTCGGAACGCCGTCAACGAGCATTCCCGCCGCCGTGTCCAACCGCTTCGACCCGACCCGCGCACTGACCCCGATCTAGGTAAGTCGGATCGGGAAATTTTCCATTAGAAATTAGATTTTTAGGAGAAAAATAATAAAAAAAAATAATAAAAATAATAATAATAATAAAAAAAGAAAAAAATATAATCAAAAATAATAAATGAAAAAATGTAGAAAATAATAAAAATAAAACTTTAGATTTCGAAATAAGGTAGAACCTAGGAGGAAAATTTTAATAAAACAAAAATGCACAAAAATTATGAAAAATTAATAAAAAATCATAAAAAAATTATAAAAAACATATAAAGATTATAAAAATTGTAGAATAATAAAAGAATCAAAAAAATGATAAAAAAAATCATAAAAAATTGCTAAAAATTAATAAAAATTCGAAAATTAAGAAAATAAAATGAGTTTTACCACTTAGAAAAATCATTTTCTCAAATAAATCCAAAATTGATGTTTTCCTCCCAAAAATTATTTTCAAAAAATCAAAATTTTTAAGGTTTTTGGTTTTAAATTTTTTTTGAAAAAATCCCCCAAAAAGGTAAAAACCCCCAAAACAAAAAAGATTTCAAAATTAAAAATTTACAAAACCCCCCAAAAATTTTTTAAAAAAACAACTAAGGGTTGTTTAAAACCTGAATAACAGACGTAACACCCATTTGGGTCAACCCATAAAATAAAAAAAAAAAATTTTTTTTTAAAAAACTCCCTTCAAAAAAAAAAGGGAACAGAAACAAAAAAAAAGACATTTCTAGATAGAGAAAAAATTTTTTGGGGTTTTTTGGGGGTAACCCAAAAAGGGTTTTTTAAAAGGGTTTGCCTCCAAAATTAGAAACTCTGGTTTTCCTTTTCCTCCCTTTTTACCAAAACAGCCTTAAAGGCCCCTGCATTGGTCTGGTACGCCCCCCTGGACTTCAAAATGTCAACACTTGGGGAGGAAGGGTTTAGAAGACCTTGGACCCACAAAATTTTTAATAAAATGAACGGGTACCACAAGGAGGGCCTTCAGTTTAAAGAGGGGGAGCAAAGGACGTTTAGATTAGGGTACATCCCCCCCACCGAAGAAAAGCCAAGCAAAAGGTGTCAAAGGGAAATGAAAGGGGAAGCCAATCAAAGCCCAAATGTGCATTCCACCTCCCCCAACAATCTTCCCGAAAAAGCGAATATTATTCAAGAGCTTTTGGGTAAACGAAGGGGACTTTAACAAAAGGGGAAAACAACCCCCCGCAAAAGTCTAATCAACATCTCTTTTGAACAATTGGTTTTGTTATCCATCAATATTTCTAGGTCAGCTAAAAAAAAGAAAAATGATTTTTTGAACGAATTTTATTGAGAAACTTTATCAATTCCCAATTTCAGTCTGTTTTTTTTTTTTTTTTTTTCATAACATGCTTTTATCTTTAATTTTTCCCAGATCTCCTACCAGCGAACATCCGGGATATTTTTAAAGCAGGGAGAAAATTAAAAAAGCTGATATCGTTTCCAACGCGTTGGGGCAGTTGTTTAAAGGGGTAAACCTTGACCACGAAATAATACAAAAAATTTGCAAAAACATGAACAAAGCGGAAATTTCAAACGACGACCGGGGGAGACAGTAAATCTGGGAGAAAGGAAAAAAAACCCAAAAAACTCAAAATCGGAAGCCTTATTCTTATACCTTCACTATACTCCCTGAATCCATGGGTTGTGTCTGGGGCAGGGGGAAAAATGAAGAAGGGAGAGAGTGTTCCATATATTACTTGAGCAAGAAATTCACGAAGGGGAATAGGGACTCAGAAGGGTGGAGAAGACTTGTTTGGCTTTAATTTGGGTCATGTACTGACTAAGGCAATATACCCTTTTCTATCATATTGAGCTACTAACAAAACATGATCCCTTGAAATATTAGCAGAGAAACCAGCTTTGATAGGGAGAATCTCTAAATGGCAAATGCTCCTAATCCGAGTTTGACATCACATACATAAATCAGAACTCGATGAAAGGGCAAGGCCTTAGCTGACCAATTGGCAAACACCCTGTCGAGACAGATTCCCAAAAACTACAAGCCCCAAATTCCCGGGCGAAAATATATTAACATGGAAGATATACTGGTAGAAACTTTGGGGTAGAGCAGAACCCGAAATGGAAACTATTTTTGATGGAACCGCCAACGTATTCGGGGTTTCAGAGTTGGGGCAGTATTGATACCCCATATGGCACTCAATTCCCCGCAGCGACAAGACTTACATTTCCCTATACCAATAATATCGCGGAATATGAGGCTGCATTCTTGGCCTCAAAATGGCTGCCAAATGGAAATCCGCGAATTAGAAGTTTTACGAAGATTCGTCGCTCATCATACGACAGACAAGAAGGGAATACAAGACTAAAAGACCCTAAACTGGTACCGTATCATCAACACTTGACAAAGCTAATCCAAGAATTCAAGGCATCTCTTTCACATACATCCCGAGAACTTAGAATCATTTGCAGATGCACTAACCACACTAGCATCCCATGATCCGATAACAGAGGAGCCGAATTCCAACCATGAAGATAGACACAAAATCGGCCTGCCTACTGTTTAACCATTGAAAAAGTACAAGATGACAAGCCCCGGTATCACGACATCAGGACCTTTCTCCAAGAAAGTAAAACCCTAAATGGCTAGCAAGAATGACTAAAAAAACACTCAGAAGGATAGCAAGTCATTTCTTACAAAATGGGTCTATACTCAACAAAAGACATCTGATACCACCTTTTGAGATGTGTGGACAAAAATGAAGCATGCGAACGATGAAAGAGGTACATAAGGAGTATGTGGAACTTTATATGAATGGCTACATGTTAGCCCGAAAAATCATGAGGTTAGGGTACTATTGGTTAACTATGGAATCAGATTGCATAAAATATGTCAAGCACTGTCATCTGTGTCAAGTATACGCGAACCGGATAAATGCTCCGCCCAATGAGCTACATTTGTTGTCGGCACCATGGCCTTTCTCCATGTGGGGAATCGACATAATTGGCCCAATCACTCCGACAGCATCCAATGGCCACAGGTTTATACTGGTAGCGATTGATTACTTCACCAAATGGGTAAAGCTTCGTCATATGCCAATGTCACCCCAAAGGGTAATTAGTCCGCTTCTTGAAAAGGGACAAAAATAGCCGATATGGGGTTCCTGAGTCTATCATCACTGACAACAGTACCAACTTAACAACAAATTTGATGACAGGTTTAAAGTCAAAAAATTCTGGGATAAACCATAGAAATTCAACTCCCTATCGACCTCAAATGAATGGGGCAGTAGAAGCGCTAACAAGAATATCAAAAAGATCATCGAGAAAATGACAACCACTTACAAAGATTGGCCACAAATGTTACCGTTTGCTCTCATGGCTTATAGGACTTCAATAAGAACATCTACTGGAGCTACCCCATATTCATTGGTAATGGTACTGAAGCAGTGCTACCAGTTGAAGTCGAAATACCATCATTCAGAATCTTGTCAGAAACTCAGCTAACTGAATCAGATTAGGTAAAGAAGAGGCTTGATTAGCTAAATCTGATTGATGAAAAAAGACTTAACCGCACTATATCATGGGCAATGTTACCAACAAAGGTGGACCCAGCATTCAACAAGAAAATGAGGGCCCCGATACTTTAAAGAAGGGGATCTAGTGCTAAGGAAGGTTCTCCCGAACGCCCAAGACTCCAGAGGGAAATTTATCCCAAACTAAAGAAGGCCCTTATGTGGGGAAAAAGGTTTCTTCAGGGGGTGCTTTGATACCACTCAAATGGATGGTCCGGGAAATTTAGAGACCCATTAACACAGATGCTGTAAAGATGTACTATCCTTAGGCAAGGAATTGAAATTTTGTCAATGTTTATGAAAGCCAATGTTCGATACAAATTTCGTTGAGTCGAGTTTTTACTTTTTACAAGCAAAGTTAAAGTCCCTGAATGGTCAATAATCCCAATCGATTCTCATCGTAACAAATATCCCTAAACACATTACCCATCACTTCACCAATAAATGATAAACACTAAAATAATAATGAATCTCAATAATTTTGTAATATAATTTTATCTATTCTTGAGCATAAAACTTAACGCATTAGTAGGATAACACTACCGACAAAGAGCCATGCGCACAAGAAAGGGAAACACATCAAGATTTTCAACCCCGTGTCAAGATGACAAGAAGTGAAGCAGAAGCAAACCAGCACGAAGGTTCGGTTGTTGGTTGCCATCCATGATAAATTGGCAAGCATATTAAAATGATTAACTATCATCATATCATGAAAAGCATCACATCATTTTGCTCAGTCAGTAGAAAGCATAAGATGAGTCAGCCCATAGTGGGGCACTTGTCTAAACAACCCTTTTAAAAGGGTAGTCAGCCCAAAGAGGGGGACTTTCCTAAATATTCTACTCTTAAGGGCAACCCACAGGGGCCCCCTTTTTGAAACATTTTTATCATAGGTTAGTTAGCCCAAGAGGGGCACTTTCCTAAATATCCTCTCTTAAGGTCAGCCCATAGGGGCACCTTTTTGAGACATTTTTATCATAAGTTAGTCACCCAAGAGGGGCACTTTCTTAAATATTCTCTCTTAAGGTCAGCCCACAGGGGCACCTTTTTGAGACATTTTTATCATAGGTTAGTCAGCTCAAGAGGGGCACTTTCCTAAAAATCCTCTCTTAAAGTCAGCCCATAGGGGCACCTTTTGAGACATTTTAACATAGGTTAGTCAGCCCAAGCGGGGCACTTTCCTAAATATCCTCTCTTAACGTCAGCCCGCAGGGGCACCTTTTTGAGACATTTTTATCATAGGTTAGTCAGCCTAAGAGGGCACTTTCCTAAATATTCTCTCTTAAGGTCAGCCCACAGGGGCACCTTTTTGAGACATTTTTATCATAGGTTAGTCAGCCCAAGAGGGGGACTTTCCTAAATATTCTCTCTTAAGGTCAGCCCATAGGGGCACCTTTTTGAGATATCTTTATCATAGGTTAGTTAGCCCAAAAGGGGCACTTTCCTAAATATTTTGTCTCAAGTGACCCATAGGGGCACTTTTTTAGACTTTCCCCCAGGGTCGTTAGTCTAAGAAGACACGTCTCGCTATAGGTCAGTCAGCCCAAGAGGGGCACTTTCCTAAATATCTTGTCTCAAGGTCAGCCCATAGGAGCACTTTTTGAGCATTTCCCCCAGGGTCATTAGTCTAAGAAGACACGTCCCGCTATAGGTCAGTCAACCCAAGAGGGGCACTTTCTTAAATATCTTGTCTCAAGGTCAGCCCATAGGGGCACTTTTGAGACATTTCCCCCAGGGTCGTTAGTCTAAGAATGATACTCCCGCTAAAAAGTCAGTCAGCTCAAGAGGGGCACTTTTCGAACCCATCGATTTTTTTAGCTCGGGGGAGAAATTTTCCAAAAACTATAAAATTAATCAGCTCATGGAGCATTTTTTTAAAACCCTTTAATAACCAATTAGCCCAGTTTAAATAGAGCACTTTTCAGGGGTTTTTTTTCCAAAAACAGTTGCTAGTTTATTTCAGACGCTTTTTTTTTGACAGGTAGCTAGCTCATCAGGGGCGCTTCCTAAGACAATCTTTTTTTTAAAGGGTTGCTAGTCTGATAAGCGTTTCCTATCATCATTTATTTTACACCCAAAAACCCAATCTTAAAAATGTTTCCTATCGCCTTAGTCACCCCATAAAGCACTTTTTGGAAGGAACATTACTCTAAATTGTTGGGACCTTTTTAAAAAATCGTGGGATTATTACTCTTGGAGCTTTTTCCCCCACCAGAAACCAATTTCCAGATAATCAGCCAAAACAAGGCTTTAAACTATCCAAATCAAGAGGCCAAAAAGGAAATCTTTCTTGTCTTTGAATTAATTTTTCAAATTTTAAACTAAAAAAGGGGGGGCAGCTATAAACCCCCCATTTTTGCCCTAAGAATCAATAATAACAATTTCCAATTTTTACCAAATTTTTTTCCCAAATTTTTTTTTTAATTTTGCAAATATAAGAAAAATATTCAAAAAAAAAAAATAAATGGGAAAACACATCAATTTTGAAAAATGATTTCAAAAATGGAAATAATAATGAATAAAAAAATTTTTACAAATTTTTTAAATTTCAAAAAATAAAAAAAAATCGTTTGAAAATATGTAATTTGTAAAATTTAAACAAAATCAGGAAAATGGGCTGGGGGGCTCCCCCCGATTCTCGATCAGGTGTGTAAGGCGGGTGCGAGGTCTAGGGGTGGGAATTGCGGGGGGGGCCACGAGTTGACCCGCCCCGCCCTTAAAAAAAAACGCGGGGCAGGCCAAAAAAATCTGACCCCGGGGGTCGGGTTTTTTTTGGCCCCCCGGGGCCCGCTTGGCCCCGGGGCGGGGGGGGAAATCCCCGCGGGCTCGGGCCAACCCCCCGGGAAATTGCACAAGCACGGCAGCAAAAAAGGGGAAACGGAAACCTTGGTTTTGAGATGACACTACGTTCATCACGAAACGACGAGGACGACCTGCTACAGGACGGACTGACGACTGACGAGGAGGGACATGACCCCAGGGCCCTCACCGCCGCCGCTGCCGAGCCCGAGGGGTGCATTAAAATTTGGGGCCCTGCCACGCCCACGCCCCGCCAGTCAAACCCCTCACCACACGAACTGCGAAGTCGAACCAACACACACACACACCCCGACACCACACCACCACCCAAAAGTCCACACTCCACGGTCGCCCCTCCTCCGTGGTTTTCCCTCCACCTTGACCTCGAGAGCAGCCCACACGGGCCCTTTTTTATAAATTTTTCCCAAATCCCCCAAAGCAGTTGGCAGCCCACCCCAAACCCCCCCATCCTGCACCCCCAAACTCCACAAACAGACCCGACGTTGTCCACCACCGGGGGGCCCGGCCACCTTTTAGACGCCGTTAATTAAGGTAAAACAATTTTCTTTTTTCTACTATTGTCCCCCTACTATATTTGTGTGGGTGTGTGGGTGGTGGGGTTTTTGGGGGCAGTGTGGTGTGGCCGTGGGGGGGGGGCCGTGTTGGGGTGGTGGGGGGGTTCGTGTAAAAAAAACCGTGTATCTCTCTGACTCATGAACTCTGGGCGTGTATAGCCCACAAAAGCCGTTTGGAAAAACCGGGGTTTGCCTCTAGCTTCCTTCTTTGTTCTCATACAAAGGTTTTACTACACGGGGGTTTTAACTCAACCGTGTTTTTTCCACTCCCCCCAGTCCTCCCTTTCCCATGCACGGTTTGGGTTTTCACCGGGGGTGTATTCCAACCGTGTACCCGATCTTCCTTTCAAACTTTTCCCTTTCCAAAAATTTCCCCGCGATAAAAAAACGGTCGTATACACGGGGGTGTATCCTAACCGGTAGCTCCTGTTTCCCCCCAAACGGGCCCTTTGTAAAACCGGTAACTTCCTTTCTTCAAAGCATTTCCCCCCCCTTTTCTTGCTTTTATCTCCCAAATTTGTCTTTAATTTTTAAAAACTTTAACTACTACTAATAATATTTTTTTTTTATTTATAAATGGATCCTATAAGAAAAAGAGGCGCAATGGAACCAATGGAACCTTTTAATGTGGATCATGTAACTAATTTGGGGTGGGCATAACATAATCTAAAAACCAGGATTTTCCCTCAATCTGAAAAACGGTGGGAAAGGAAGGCTCGAGTGGGAAAAAGCTCTTTTTCGAATTTTTGGGGAATTTAAATTTACAAAAATTGGTTTTGGGGAATGAGGTAAAAATGGGGCCCAAAGTGTAAAGCATGGGGAAAAGGAAATATGTTTTGGGAACACATTCAAAATGGAACTTAAATTTTTAACGTCGACATATAGAGAATGTCGTTTGAGTAAAATTTCCAAAGAAAACATGATTTTGGGTGAATAAAAAATTGACATGCGGAGAATTTAAAGACAAGAAAACCTATCCTAAATTTGCTCGTGAGGCATGGCTATGGCTTTTAATTGAGAAATGATCTGCCTTTTAAATTTTTTGAATGGGGGAAAAGGAAAAAATTTTTACACAGTTTAAAAAGGCTATATAATCCTGATTATAACCAATCAGAAAAAAAACTGCTACATCAGATGTTTGGAATTTATATTTGACTCAAAGGAAAATTTTTGAAAAAAAATTTTGAAAAAAAAATCCGGGGAAAAGTATGCTTGACCTCTGTTTTTATGGACTTTTCTACATGAGGGATATATTTGTTTAAACTGCACTTTATGGGGAAACCCCAATTTGGAAATTGAATAATAAAATTCTTTTTTTTCCCTAAAATGCCCCCTCCTCACGGGGGGTTTGAGTTGTCAAAAAAAGTATTTGAATTTCTAAAATTTTTGGGGGGCAAAAAAGATAGGAAGATATTCCCTTACTTTGGGTAATGAAAACTGCAAATGATTGTATGCAAGATTTTCTGAAAGAGCAATTGAATTTACAACAAAGTTTATTATGTATTTGGGGAGTTTTTTTATTAAGTTTGTTTTCCCCATATTCTTACTTGATCGTTAAAGAAGGTTTTTGGGGGAAAATTGAAGCATTGCAAAAAAGTAAGGGAAATTTTGGGAAATATTGAAGGTTTTGAAGTAGAATTTAAAAAAATTTTTGGAGTGGTTTTTAACAGGGTTTGGGAACTTTTATACGAAAAATCAGTTTGGGGCTTGGGTGAAAATACAAAATGGAAAATTTCCCCTTATCTTATCTTGATAGCGCACTCAGGGTTTGACGTGCTTTTTCTTGCTTTCAATTGAAAAGATCGTCATTATAAGTACTGTCCAAAAAACCTTTTATGAGTGGGAAAGAGCAGAAAAGATATGCAAGTTTTTGACCCGTTTTATAGAATTTACCAATTTGATGTCGGGAAAACAAACATATCCAACCTCAAAAACCCCCTATTTTTTTTCAAGTATGGAGGATTGAATGCTTGCTAAAGAAAATCTAAATAGTGAAGATCATGTATTTAAGGGGGGAAAGTCCATTAGAAAGAAAAAAAGAAGTTTATAAGTTTTGGGGGTTATTTTTAGTGTTTATCCCCTTTCATTTGGGGGGCAATCTTTTATCCTCGAATGAAATTTGATTTTTTTTACTTCTTTTTTAAAAAACTTGATCCCCCCCATTTTGAAGAGAAATGGCTCATATAAAAAAACAATTTTTATAAACTTTATGGAGAATATGAGAAGAGCAAAACAGATCACATATCTAGAAGAAAAAACAATTTAGGTTGGATCATTTTCCTCAAACAAAGGGCATATTTTTGAGGGAGCACAAAATAAAAGGGGGCAGCAACACATAGAGCTGGGAAAGGGTTTGGGGGATTGTTTTGCTACATTAGTATTTAAAATTTTAAAAATTTTTTATTTCCTTAATAAATTTTTTTTTTAATATATAATTTGGGAAAGTAAATAGTTTTTTCCCTTTAAAATTGTAGGAATTTTTGAACCTTTCCCCCCCAAATAGAAGTAAAAAGTTCTGGTAAAAACTTCTTTAGGGGTATTTATTAATTTAGCCCCGAAAAGGGGTTTTGGACTTCTAAATCAGAATTGGATGTGGTTTTTAACATTGGAAGAGTCAAAGCCAGAGATACCCCGATTTATCTATCATGGCCTCCGATGTGCTTAGGGATTCCAATTTCTACTGTAGCGCGGAGTAGGGTTTCCCTATCGGGGCCGTATATTTAAAAAATTTTCGTAGTTCTAAAGCTTCCACCAAGTAAAGCTCTCATTTTTAAAACGAAATTGGTTTTCAAGGATTTGCATGTGAAGGTAAATTTTTTTTTTTTTCTATTTCCAAAAATTTTTTTTTAATGGGATTCCCCCCCAAAAAAATATAAATTTCCAAAATTTTATTGTAATCTTTAAATTGTTTTGATCAAGAAGAAGACAAGGGGGGTGTGGGGGGGACTGCGACTACTTAAATCGAAAGGAGACTCCAATTTAGTTATTGAGATTATGATAGTATGATTGATTTATATATGTAATTTTATTTGCTTCATTATTAAAATTTGTTTTCCTATGAAATTTAAAGAAAAAACTGAAAAGTACTTTATCTTAATTGCTTGATTATCGTTTTAAGAAACATATAAATTGAAGTCTCTATTCAAGCATCATTTTTATAGTAAGAAAAAGAGAGAGAGAGTAACTTAAATGTCAACTAATCTAATTTACTTTGTTTACAAATGAGAAGGCACAAGAGAACGGGACACATACCCTGGACAAAAACGGCCTGAACACCGCATGTAGTGATTGGTAGACTTCTACAAATCATACACGGTCTCTATATACGGCCGTGCATCGTGACCGTGTATTCGATAAAGATTCCATTTTTCCCACAGAATCATACACGGTCCCCCATACACGGCCGTGTATGAGACCGTTTGTAGGTTTTTTTTTTTTTTTTTTGCACAAGGGAAAAAAAAAATTTGCGGGTCTTTTGGGGGTTGGCCCGCTTGGCCCGCAGCGGGGCGGGTCGACTTTTCTGACCCGCCAGCCTTGCGGGCCAGTGGGGGCCCAAAACCCGCGATGACCCGCGGGCCGGTGTGGGTCGTGGCGGGCCGGCCCAGACGGCCCGCATTACCGCCTAGCGAGGTCAGGGGTTCGAAACGTGGGGGAAGCAGATTCCGCGTTTTGAAAATTTTTCTTTTAACCCGGGACACGTGGCAGCATCTGATTGACTGAGCGAACGTACGCCGGGGCGCGTGATCGTCTTCAACCTCGGTCCGAGATCCCCGGGCGAGGAGAAAAATTCGAATTTCGGCCGTTTCGATTCGATTTTTTGCAAAAATCCAACAATCTTCAACAGAATTGAGATAAACATCATCCAATTGGAATAAAATCTCAACAAATCAAAGGATTTACACGAATCGGAGTTGGTTCATTTAACCGTAAATCCGATTTGCCTCGATGGGTGGAAATCCGAGCTTATCCAGCTCGATTTCGAGAGCCTATAAAAAGAGGATGAAGTGAGGAAACCAGAACACAAATAAAAAAGCGATAGAAAGTGGGAGAAAAGAGAGAATCAAGTCCACCGGAGGAGTTCGGAGCCGCGACCCGATGATCAAGAGTTGAGCAACCACTAGGAGGGTTTCTAGAGCAAACCACCGCCACCATTTGGATTCCTCACCCCGATAACCTAGGATTCAACACTTCAACCCTTTGCAAAAGCCGTCGGAACGCTGTCAACGAGCATTCCCCGCCGCCGTGTCCGACCATTTCGACCCGACTGACCTGACCCGCGCACTGACCCGGATCTAGGTAAGTCGGGTTTTTTCGTTTTTTTTATTTAAATTTGTTTATTAATTTGATTCATTTTATTCCGAATTGATTTATTAATTTTGGGTTTTTTATTTATTTGTTTATTTACTTTTGTGTTATTTATACTTCAATAAATAGAAAAATATACAAATTAGATTTTTTAGGAGTTAATAATATAAAAAATAAAATAAAAAGAAAAAAAATATAATCAAAATAATAAATGATAAAAATGTAGAAAATAATAAAAATATTAGAAAATAATAATAATAAAACTTTAGATTTCGAAAAAGGGTAAGAACCTAAGAGGAAAATTTTAATAAAACAAAAATGCACAAAAAAATTTTAAAAAATTAATAAAAAAATTATAAAAAACTTATAAAGATTATAAAAATTGTAGAATAGTAAAAGAAATCATAAAAATCATAAAAAAATCATAAAAAATTAATAAAAATTAATAAAAATTCGAAAATTAAGAAAAAATAGAAAAAAAAAAAAGATTTTATCACTTTGAAAAATCATTTCTCAAATAAAATCCAAAATTGATGTTTTCCCAAAAATTATTTTCAAAAAATCAAATTATTAATTTAGGTTTAGATTTTTTTAGAAAAAATCCCAAAAATGGTAAAAACATAAAATCAAAAGAGATTTCAAAAATTAAAATTCACAAACCCACTAATCTTTTAGGGAAAGCGAACTACGGCTTGTTTGATCCTAAATAGCAGGGACGTAGGCACCCATTTGGGTCAACCCATAAAATAAAATAAAAAAATCATTTTCTTCAAATAACTCATTAAAAAACACAAGGTAATTGAAAAAAAAATAAAAGACATTTCTAGATAGAGATAATTTTTTAAGATTAGGTGGTAACCGTAAAGTTTTAATAGGTTAGCCCCGAACATAGAAACTCTGGTTTTTTTTTTTCCTTTTTTCACCAAAAACGAGAAGAGGAAAACACGACGACTAGTGGTCCCAAATTAAGACTAATCCGCTCCTTTAAATCTTAATTCAATCTTTCCCCAACAACATTGGGTGGCGACTCCAAAATTAAACGAAGTTCCTAACTCAAGTCGAGGATCTATATTAGATGACATAGGGTCTAGTCTAGATCGGATTAGGAAATGGAAAATTCAAAAATTAGACTCGACAGTGGGTAAAGACTTTTCTTCCTTCTTCCATTGGTTAGTCTTCCAGGTGGATGAACCAGCACCCTGTTGTAACCGTGCAGTACTACTACCTTCCCCCCTATGCTGGTTCTCAACCTTTATAGCCATGTGAACCATATCTTCTAATTCCACATATTGCTGCAATTCTAAAAACATTTTGAATCTCTCTATTCAACCTACAAGAAACCTAGCCATGGTAGCCTCTCTATCCTCCTCTACATTCGCTCTAATCATAGTAACCTCCATCCCCTTGAAATACTCATCTACACTTCGACTTCCCTGCTTAAAGTTTGCAATTTGTTGTGCAACTCACGTAGTAATAAGCAGGAACAAACCGCTTCTTCATCACCCCCCTTCGTCTCTTCCCAAGACTCAATAGGGGGTTCGCCATTCCTTCTTTTATTTAACATCAGTTGATCCCACCACACTATGCATAATCTGAAAACTCAATGGGAGCAAGCTTCACTTTCTTTCTCCCACTATAATTGTGACAATCAAACACCATCTCTACCTTCTTCTCCCACTCTAAGTATGCCTCGGGATCATTCTTCCCTTGGAAATGAGGAATCTTCATCTTTATACTACTTAATTGATTATCCTCTCTATTCCAACTCCTCTATCTTCCCAATCCCTAATTCATCTATTCCTCCACCAAAACCTCTATAACCCCGATAGAAGGTTCATCAAATTCATCATCAGAATTTTCATCTCCACCCCTCTGTACTCTCTTTGAACAACTCTCCCTCTTATGCCCTTGGAAGACATTTTATATTGCTCTATTTTTGCTGCACCGTCTCATGAATTTGTTCCATGCCCTCCTGAAACATCCTCTTCATCTCACTCCTCAACGCCTCAACACTAACCTACATCAAACCTCCCCCTCTCACCTCAGGAGAATGTTGCCTCGACTAGTTCCTGCAATAAAGGTTATACTAAAAACAAATTTTATAGGATTAAGCCTCACAATTCACTCCCTACGTGTTTCACTCAAAGGATATTCTACACTCACTCGGATTCTCACAAGAAATGATGTTCAAAAATCACCAATCCCTTCCGTAGAATTCAAAAACAAGTCTAGGGCTTAATTTGTCCTCTTTTCTTTCCTTTTGTTGCCTTTGTTTCGTCCTTTGTTTACGTTTTTTCTTTCTTTCTTTTTTTTGTCGTGAATTTTTTTTTTTGTTCTTTTTGTTTATAACAAGATTATAGGATCACTACACTACTAAGAAACAAATTAACACTATGGACTTGAGTACAAAGCTATGACAACACGAAACTTTAAAATGAACAATTGATATGAACGATTGGAGTTAGGGTTTTGATTTACCTTCCTCAAACCTAACTGATTGTTTTAAAAAACCTAGGCTCTGATACCAAACAGTATGAACCACGCCCACGTGTGACGAAACCCAATACCAAAAGTTCATAATTGCAACTCAAAAGCCAAAAACAATCAATGGAACCCCCGACCGTTGCCTATAGGTGAGGCAAAACCTTGGTATATTCTATTGATGCCACAATCGGGATGAAAGACCGATTGATAAGTCGGGGTGAACACCACGGAAGAAATCTGATAAGTTTCAAGAGAAGTTCTTTAGAGAATCAAGAGAGGAATTCTCTCAAATGGGGTTTATTCAATCTTGTATGTGTGTTCTATGTTTTGTTTTCAAAACCCCAGCAGCTTATATTAGGGTTTACAACTTGTAATAACAAAAGCTCAAAACGATATAACATCATAAAGTCGCAGAAAAATAACAAACAGGAAAATGAAAGCCAGCGGCGTAGTAGCCGGCGTAGGATTATGCCGGGTATAAAGGCCGGCGGCGTAGTAAGCCAACATAGTCCCTCTATCGCACGCGAATGGCAACGCCGGTTCAAGGCCGTAGTGTTTAGGCCAGCGTTGTCAAGGCTGGCAACTTTGACCACCTATGCTTTGATCTCCTTAAAAAGACTTGTACAAATGCAAGTTCATTCTCATGGTTGCTCCAATCCTTTTCGCTTCTTTGGGCATCCTTTATTAACCCATTAATGCTTCCTTGAATCGTTTCGCTCGAGTTCTTGTGATCGGTCCAGGTGGCACTTCAAGAGGATCCACATTCCACCTTCTAGCTGGCTCCCATCAATGGGTCTCATCATATTTATCTATTTATTTAGCTATTATTTTATTTAATTTATTAGAAATAAAGAATATTTTTTAAAATATATATATAATAAAAATTTTGGAATAAATAAAGGTAGATTAATAATATGAATTAAAATTAATAAAAAAATAATGAATTGTTTTATCACTTAGAATTTTTTTTTCAAAATAAATTCAAAATTGATTTTTCTTAAATTAGAAGTTTTTTAAAAAAAATATATATTAAAAACTTAGGCTTATAATTTTTAGAAATTTTCAAAATGATAAGAAACATAACTCGATGTGTTTCATTATTAAAACTAAAACAATTCCACTAAAGCTTTTTCTAAAAAGTGAACTACGTCTTGTTTGATCTTGAATAGTGAGTATGTAGGCACCCTTATCAGATAACTCTAAAAAGAATAAAAAATCATTTTCCAATCATTATTAGTGTAATTGTTATATCATTTTTTAATATCTTCTTTTTTATGAAAAAAAAAAAAGGTATCATAACATAACTCAAATTTCATAAGTGTAAGTGGTAACTTTAAGGTTTTTAATAGGACAGCCCCCCGAGTCGAGAATCTTGGTTTTTCTTTCTTCTTCTTCTTCTTCTTTTCTAAAAATAAAAAGAGGGGATCCATCGACTAGTTGTCTAAATTATAATTAATCCGCTCAATTAGTTCAATTCAATATTTTTTTTCCTAGCTCTAGTTTGGTGGCACTCCAAATAAATAAAAAACTTCCTAGTTTTAATTCGAGGATTTATATTAGATGACCATAAATCTAATACAAAACAGATTAGGGAGGTAATATAAAAATTTTAAAATTAGACTCGACAATTATGTCTGAGGCATTTTTTATTCACCGTGACAATGACTTTTTTTGGCGAAGATATTCACCCTGAAAAAAGTTTGCAGCAACAATATTTATCGTGACAATAACTTTTGTAGGCACAGTAATTTCCACGATGACAATGTTTTGCAACAATATTATTTGCCACAACGATCACTTTTGTAGTGATGATTTTGTCACAGTAATGATATTTACTAAGACAATAACTTTTGTTGTGACAATATCTTCGCAATCATAAAAATTTGTAGCAATGATAATCGCTTGATGGTAGTATAAATGCAATAATGTATTCACGGTGACGACACGATACTGGGTGACTTTCACCTCAATGAGTATTTGCAGTATCATAATCCACAATCAGACTTTTGCAGCGAAAATTTCTCTATGTCATGCCCTTTACAGCAACAACATTCACCACCAGATGATTTTGTAGCGACAATATTGTTGCGACAAAAACTTTTGATGATGATACCACCACGACAATGATTTGTGCAACGATTTTACCATGAAGACAAGTCACAAGGATGAATTTATTTTAAAAACGCTGAGTTTGAAACAAGCCAGACAATGACGTTTGCAACAAAGAAAATTTTAAAATTTTTCCAATAAAATTCCACAACACAATTTTTTTCCAAACAAAAATTTTTCTTGATCACTTTCACCATGCAAATGACTTTTACAAAAAAACATTCACTATGAGATACTTTTGAAATAAGACATTCACCAAAAAAGGGACATTTCAATGCGTATTCAAACACAACGATGTTTTCGACATATATTTGGCACAGCAAAGACATTTGCCAAGTTTTCACCGTATCAACGACATTTGCAAAAATGATATTCACCTACAAAAAAGTCTAGCAATTATATTCCCCACTACAACAACTTTTGCAATGACGATATTTTACCGCGACAACAATATTTGCAACAACAATATTACCATAACGAAGTTCGCTCGAAAAATATTTGCTACAATAATTTTGCAGCACGATATTTGCCATAGCAAAATTTTTTTGAACAATATATCGTTGCGACAATGACATTTGTTGCTTGATATTAGCTACCACAGTGACTTTGTAGCAACAATTTTTTCCCATACAATAATCTTTGTGGGTTAAAAATTGCCATGGCAACAACATTTACGGGGACATGATCTTTGCAATATACATTTGTACAAAAATATTCCCAGATGAAAAACTTTGAAAGGGACGAATTCCCCAAAATGATACTCACAGAAAACGATGACTTCGTGCAAAAAAATTTTCTGCGATGCACAAAGCCAAATGACTAAAACCCGGTTGGGCAAAAGGGGGGCCGGCTCGCCCCGACCACACCGGGCCCAGGGTCATCGCGGGCTGGCCCGAAATGGCCAAAAAATTTGGGGGAGAAAAATGGGGCCTGCCCCCCGCCCCGCGGCCAATGAGGCTCCACGATGACTCAAAATTTATTTTTTTTTTAAGATTTAGATTTTAGAGTGTATTTGTAAGAATGGACACTTTAGGTAAAATTTTTTGTTTTTTTTTTTAAACCCTTTTTTTTTCCTTTGCAAATATAATTTATTTTACATATTTTTTGAAAAAAAACTATTGAAAATTGTTTAAATTTAGTGTTTCCCAATTCCCACATCTAAAAAAACCCCCCAAAGGTACATTGAAAATTTTTGCAAATTTCAATCGTAAATTTTTTCCTTTCATTTCCCTT
The DNA here is from genome assembly GCA_037954665.1 of Laguncularia racemosa. NCBI lineage: Eukaryota > Viridiplantae > Streptophyta > Magnoliopsida > Myrtales > Combretaceae > Laguncularia > Laguncularia racemosa. Next base: position 20,350 of record JBBMOL010002690.1, read on the forward strand.
ATAAAACTTCAATTTAACATACTTACACTTAAATCTCTTCTATACGATAGAAAAGAAAACAACTTTAAAAAAAAAATCAAGGGAATTATGCAATTATCATAAATACTTTTTAGTTTTTACTAATTTTTATAGGGGAAAAAAAAACAAATAATAAGCAAATAAAATCAAATATAAATCAATCTCCATCATCTCATCAATAACCAAATTGGATCCCCCTTTTATAAATAGCCCACTCCCACCCCACCCATTTTTCTTCTTGATCTACAATTTATGATATTACACAAAATTAAAATTTGAGATAAATGCTTGAAAAAATATTAAAAGAAAAAATTTCCAACAGAACAAAAAAAAATTTTCCTTCACATGCAAATCCTTGTAAACCCAATTTTGTGTACAAATTAGAGCTTTACATTGGCTAAAGCAAGAACTTCAAACTTATTAATTTCACAAAACGCGTATTTAAAACTGACTCTGATGCTACAGGGTTTTAAATTTGAATGTTAAGCACATCGGAGGGCCCTGATAGTAAACGGGAAACTCTGTTTAACTCTTCCAATGTTGTAAACTTTCCCAAATTTATAGAAGCCTATCCATTCTGGCTTACTAATAAAAAATCAAGAAGATTATATTACAAAAAATATTTAATTTAGAAAATAAAAAAAAAAAAGATTAAACTTAACCCCAAATGACAAAATCAATGTCTAAAAACCCCTTCCCCCGCTTTTTGTTTGCTGCTCTTTTACTGCTGCTACCTCCAATGTTTCTTGTGCCTGAAAGTGTCCAACCAATGGCTTATATTTTTAAATGTGATCTGTTTTTCTCTTCTCATATCTCCATAATTTATATAACTTTCTCTTTATGGAGCCAACTTCTCTTCAAAGTAAGGGGATCAAGTTTTTTAAAAAAAAGTTCAAAAAATCAAACTTCATTTAAGGATTTTAAAAATTACTCTAAGTGCAAGGTAACACTATAATCACCAATACATGAACTTCTATTCATTCTAAAAGAATCTCCTTTATGAAAAATATATTCACTACTTAAATTTTTATTCAGCAAACATCCAACCTCCATACTTGCAAAAAATAGGGTTTGATGTTAAAATGATGACCCCCACTCAAATGGGGATACTATAAATGGGCCAAAAAAATTGCATATCTTTTCTGCTCTTTCCCACTCATGTGTTGGAAAAAATTTTATAATGACGATCATTCAATTGAAAGCAAGAAAAAGCACATCGATACTTTTGTGCTATCAAGCATAAGTAAGTGAATATTTTACATCCAAGTGCAAAACCCAAATTGTATTTAAACCCACCCGTTTAACACACTCCAAAAATGTTTCATTCTACTCTTGAAACCCCCTTTACATACTTTACACTTTCCCTTTTTTTTTGAATTCTTTACTACTACAGTCAATCCTTCTTTAACGATAAATGAAAATAGAGAAAAACATCAATATGAAAAAATCACCCCCCACATAACAAACACGATGAAGTTCAATTGCTTTTCTAAAAATATTTCATAAACATTTGCAGATGCATATCAATGAAGGGGAATATATTTCCCATCCCCATGCCCCAACTTTTAAAAATTCAAAT
>JBBMOL010002691.1:0-21943 GCA_037954665.1 Laguncularia racemosa
GATATAGGTTGCTTAAAGGCTATCCTATGGAGTAAAACAATCTGCTTTGGCTGATAGGTTCATTTTGCCAACATATAATAGAGAGTTAGCTGCACTTCAAGCCAATCCTTGAGGTATGCTGAGCAGGTAGAATTATATAGAGGACTCATATAAGTATTTGATTAGTTGTAGAAACAAGTAGAAAAGCAACAGAGTTGGGGATCAAGCAATAAAAATATATAGTTCCACATTTCTTTTCAATGAATTCCAAAAGATGACTTTTGACCAGAGAATGTTAACTTTTTGCAATGGATTACGTTTATACCAGAATCGGTTTATCCTTCGGGTACTGACAATGACATAAGCTGTACAGGGGCCACACAGTTTTCATGCTTGCTTAGCATAATGTTATTCCAACTCACACAGATCCTTCATTTTAGTATCCAACACTGTGCATATGTATTTTGTCATCAAAACATTTAAAAATTTCATCTCAATGCTTTTCTCCAAATCCATTATACTGGACATCCAACATACTTAGAGTTGAGCTATCGAAACAAAAATATTGTTGTATGTGAGCACCTCTAAGGCAACTGTCCTTTGTCTTCCGTGAAAAAATGATTTCAACAAAAAAGTTCATATCCATTATAGAGACTTCCATGCCATAATTGCAAAAGAATACCAAAAAAAAAGAAAAAAAAAGCCAGGTGGAGTTGGAATCCGCTCCAAATTGAAGGAATGGTGAGAAATATGAGTCAACTCACTTGGATAGGATCCACCTTGAGATCTGTTTTTGATGAACTGCTCTCAGGCTTAATTTCTGATTTTTGGAATTTCAGTTGATTGCGAGAGGCCAGAATCACCTGTACAGCCTGAAAGAAAACTGTATGTAATGAATAGTAAAGGACAAGGGCACAAAATAATAGTCAAGTTATTATAGCTGTTTTAAGATACAGATTATGGGCAGATCAACAGCATGCAAGTCACCAATGGGCTATAGTGGATAGAATTATGCATAACAGAACAATGACACCAAGTATTCAGATAATGATATTAGGCAACCCCAGATATGCTTTATTCTGTACAATCCCATTGGAGATATTACCACTTTACAAGTTTGCTCTCCCAAAGTTTACTTATGGATAGCTCTAAGCATTTAGAAAGCAAATGGCTTCCTTCATCAATAATACTGCAAAGAAGATTTAGAAAACTTGAAATGGCAAACACTTCAGAAAGCAGACTTAGGAAAAACGATCTGTCTTCCTGAGGTGGAACTTAATGTTATTAAGATTGATAATTTAGTTAGAAAGTGTGCATAAAATGTTATTTCATCGTATTCATGCATGGGGAAATTTCCATAAATGTATCCAAAGAACAGCCTTCAATTCACCAACCCAGAGACATACAACAATTTATTTATAGTTAACAAGAAGTAACAAAAATATTCAAGCCTAACTCCTATTAGGAGGGGTTGCCCTGATGGATCCATCACAAGCTGATTTTTTGATAGTCATATAGTAAATTAGAAGGTAAACTTCAGCACGTAAGAGAAGATACATCACACTCTTGCCATCCTTATTAAGTAATAAGGAATAAGAATTAAGAAAAATACCAAATATGATGAGACCCAATAACTGAGTGCATGTTTGGGTTATGTTCACTAGCAGATGCATTATGTTACTTGATGGTGGTATAAGCTGCAAGATTTAATTTTAAGAGAAAAGGAGGAGGCACAGCCTTTAGGATAATTCCAATCTTTTTTATTTTATTTATTTATTTTTTATTGCCTCCCCATGTCACTGATTACTTCAAAGCTGATCTTAAGCAACCTCTAGTTCCTGAACATATTCTTTTTTCTTCTCTTTTATGGAAGGGTATGGTCATATATAGATGGCTACTTTCAAGCACAATAAACCACGCTAAAAGCCCCCTGTTCTTGTTTAGTCAAAATTGCATTTTTAATAACCCCAATCAGCCTTAGTGGGATTCAAACTTTTAAGTCGTCATACAAGTTGCCATGAGAATCTATGAGTCTAGCTACGAGGCCAGCCCCTTGGGTTTATTCAATGATCTTTAGATTACATGCTTCTTATTAAAGAAAAAATTGTAGGCTGATAGCCCAACGTAAGAACAAAAAGCATTATTCATTCAGCCTTTGGTCCAATGCCATTCTTTCAGTTATAAATAGAGTAATTTTGGAGCAGTTTCTACATCATGTAAAGAAGAACTTAGCCTATTGATGAAGAGAAATACCGGCAATATCTGTGGACTCACCTCATGTGGTTTTTTGGCAGCAAGCAATGAATTTGTAAGGCCACGCAGAAGTTCAAAATTGACACCTGTGGACAGCTGTTGCAACAAACAGACGTGCATATATGAACAAAGATGAAAGGGAGAGTTGTTCATTAGATTTCTATGAATGTTATACTGTCTTTTCTAACTCTAAAATTCTATACTACTATATTCTTCCAGCACAACTAAAATCCCTCCCTCAATCTTATTATTGTATATGTTATGTAATTCTTCCTTGTAGGGTTATTTTTCATCATTCTTTGTAATGCTAGGATTACTTAGGGTTTTATTACTATATAAACAAGTCTCTTAATTATACTTTTGTATAAATTTTACACATTCTCAATAATAATAAGTTATTTCAGCATACATAGTATTAGAGCACCAGGTTGAAACCCTAAATTAAACCGAATTATTATTTTCTTTTCTTTTCTTTTCTGCCATCATCTGTCTTTCTTCTTTGCTGCTGGCCACCATGGAAAACAAGTCCACCTCTAAGACCCAACAGTTCTGCACCCAACCATCTCCATCTCTCGCTCTGTCATCTACCCTAACATTGGCCTTCGTCAACCACTGCTGCCACACCATAATTCAACAGCCACCATTACAAACCACTCTCCTACTGCTGACCCCCTTGCACTAATCAAACCCCTCATACCCTGACAACCCCTTTACCATCCACTTCTACCCTGAAATCCAAACCACCCAGACTCACTCGCACCTGCCCTCTACCACCATTGCCTACCCTCACTTGAGGGTAACCTTTGCCACCACCATCATCCATAACCTGAATCCTTTTCTTCCTCCCTCTCTTATCCCTAACCCCAATGAGACCTCAAAACCAACACTACCCACCCACTCTTTTCTTTCCCAATTACACCCTCTCTCTTGTTATCATCTCTCCCTCACATGCAACTCACAAATGCGGCCGTCCCTCATTCCTCCTCTTTTCCATCTCTTCCTCTTCATTACTCACTCTTACACCCAAAAACGTCTCAAGTATTGTCACTATCAAACTCACAACCGACAATTATCACTTATGGTCCTCACTCATGACTTCATTTTTAATTTCTATGGACTTATACAAATATGGCCAATGGCGCTATCCTTGCACCTTCTTGGGAAATTCTTCATCCTACAAGTGCTCTAACTATACCCAATCCAGAATATAGCCACTAACTTTGGCTTAATCATACAGATCGAGCATACCTTCTTGCCACGATTTCCACCAATATTCTTGTGGAGATCCACGACATCTTAGAGAACTCTCTAATGATACTTCATTGAAAATTTCATGGCTCGTGAAATGGAATTGAAGCATTAATTCCTAACCCTCTGCCTCAACAACAATTCTATCTCAGATTACCTCCACAAGCATAAATCTATTGCAAACTAGCTTGCCTCCATCAATGGACCCCTCAATTCGACGAATCTCATTACTTATACTCTTCATAGTATTCCTCGCGACAATGATGCCCTAGTCACTACTCTCATTCGCTCCTCTATTTCTCTCACCATTGAGCAAGTCCATGCTAAACTGCTTAACGAGGAGAAATGGCTTAAATTCCATGATAATGATGATATCACTTCATTAGTCCCCATTGCTCTCACCACTTAAAATACCTCTTCCACATCTATAGATATTGGTTAGGGTTGCCTTAGCCCTAGGGCATGGTTACTCTGCTCAAAGTTTTACCTAGCAGACACAACAATGCTACAACACTTCCAATTGTGGCTCTCCCACCAAGGGAGACCTTTTTCACCAACTACAGCCTCTTGCTCTATCCAATTCTCTAGGATAACTTGTTAGAATTGTTGCAAGTTGGGTCATCTAGCTCTTTAGTGCCATCATAGGTTCAATGAGACTTACGTGGATGTACCCCAATCCTTTGCTGCCTTATCCATTGAAGAATCAAATAATACTGTCTAATATCGCGATTCTATGCCACCCACTACATGAACCCGAATGCGGGGTATCTTCACTGAGTTAATGTCTTATGTTTGTTTTGATAAGCTGCTTGTAGGTAATGGTGTCGCACTACAAATCTCTCATATTGGTAGTATCACAGTTTGCACAAATGGTCATAACCTACACCTGAAAAATGTATTGCATGATTTTCTAAGGAGTGGGAGGCCCAATATTTCAACAAAAGCTAAGATAAGATGGCAAGAGGTGTGCACCCAGTTGATCAAGGGGGTTTGGGCATTCCAAAACTTGTAATATGGAACAATGCAGCATAACTAAAACATATTTGGCATTTATGTGGAAACTTAGTAAGAGGTGTTTGGGGTGCATGGATACATTCCAACTTTCTTAGAGGAACTTTATTTTAGGAGACCAAAAGACCCTCTAAATGTTCTTGGAATTGGAGTAAATTGCTAAAACTTCGTCAGATAGCAAGAAGCATGTTTAAGTGGAAAGTAGGTGATGGCCTTTCTATATCTCTATGGTCAAACTTTTGGTTGCCAACTGAGCCTCTAAACTTGATGCATAGTGCTAGAACGATTGCTACTTTAGGGCTCCCCTTGAATGCTAGGCTGTGCTCAATTATACAAAGCAATGGTTGAGAATTTTTACAGAACAATTTTTGGAATGGATTTACAATACCTTCAAATATAATTCCTAATCCACATGAAGTTGATAGGTTCACCTAAAGTAAGGATGTATTCGGAATCTTCTCTTCAAAAGTGTTTACAAGGTGTTATCTAATCATAATGGCATTGTCTCTTGGGCTAAGATGATTTGGAACGAGTATTCCATGCCATGACATTCATTTATCTTGTGAATAGCTTGGAAAAGGAAACTTCACACTCTAGACAAGCTCAATAGTTAGGGAATATCTACCTTAACTTGTTACCTATGTTCAAGTGGGAATGAGAACCATGACCATTTATTCTTTGAGTGCACATACTTTAAATAGGTATGGAAGGCAGTTTTGGCGGAACTTAAATGCTCAATATCCTTCCTTTCATGGCAAAATGCAACGACAAGCCTCATGCACCCAATGCCTAGAAGCTACCCTATGACTCCATTATGAGAGTAGCACTTGCAGTAGTAGTATACTGCACATGGAGAACAAGGAACTCGACTCTATTGGGATCACCACTACCTTCGCCAATGTCCTTAACTAGACAGATTCTAGCTTACTCTAAGCTTATTGTATCTTGAGTTGGTTTACACTAATTTCATAAAATTTGTAAAATTCTAGTTTTAGGACAAAATTTTTGTTGACATATATGTAATATTATTGTGCTAGCTGTAAGATTTAAATATTAGATAGGAGATTTTATTTTTTTTCCTAATATAACATTCTTTTAAGTGTATATATACACTATGTCATTATGTAAAAAGATTAAGAAGAAGAGGAATAATAAACTTATCTCTTTCCTCCTAAATTCTTCATGGTATCAGAGCCTAAAACTACTTTTTAGGTCAATTTTTTTTTTTCTGGCGCGGTTTATTTTTTGAAACCCTAGAACGCCGTACAAGAGGTTTTTTCTTCGAAGGTAGTTGACACCACCCATCCTAAGATGAGCGCCACCCTTTTCCGACCGACCCTTTCTTCTCCGACCACCGGAAACCGCGCGTGTGACTCACATGCTCCACCTAAAGCTTCGGCCGGCCGTCAGCGCGTGAGGCGCGTGGGAACTGTTCCTGCCACCGTTTTTCGTGAGCTTTCCGCTGTCTTGCTCGCCCTTCTTTTCCGGCACCCTCCAACTGTTTTCCAGGTGATTTCGTTTCCTTTTTAGGTTGCGTCCAGGTGTTTTTTTGCTTTAGGTTGCACTCATCACTTCCCTGTGTGTATTCATACGGGTTTGACAGTTTGTGTACGGGTACGGGTTTGAAAGTTTACGAACTATTCTGTTTGCTCTTCCTTCGAGGCTATTTAAGTCTATTGTCTTAATTGCTTGGGTTAACTGTTTGCATTATGGAAACCGATAAGAGAATTGCTGGAATTAGTACTGATAATCCTTCACTGCAAATCAGCCATGTCAAGCTTGATGGGAACAATTACCTTGCTTGGTCACGGTCTTGTTTATTGTTTATCAAAGCTAGGGGAATGCAGGATTATATTACCGGTGTTAAAGTCAAACCAGTAGCAACCGATCCAGTATTCCATCAGTGGGATTCTGAAAATTCCTCGATAATGGCCTGGCTTATAAATTCCATGCAGCCCCAAATTTCAAGAACATACTTACTGCTTGACACAGTAGCAAAGATATGGAATGCTGTAACCCTCACCTATTCACAGGTGGGAAATGATGCTCAGATTTATGAGATTCGGAACAAGGTCCATGGTTTGAAGCAAGGAGAAATGACAATTTCCCAGTATTTTTCTGAGTTGAATGGTTTGTGGCAAGAACTTGACTATTATCAAGATTTTCAGGCAGATTGTACCGGAGATGCAGTAAAGTTCTAGAAATTACTTGCAAAATAAAGGGTATATGATTTTTTGGCTGGGTTAAACAATGAATTTGATCAGATCGGAGTTCATGTTATCGGTAAGACACCTTTTCCTTCTCTTGAGGAGGCATATTCCTATGTTCAACAGGAAGAAAGCAGGCGCAGTGCCATGCTCTATATCCCGCAGGTTGAAAAGTCTAGTTTGGTAGCTGCTAGTGATTCATCTGAGCAGCTGAAGGCACATAGTTCTCATAAAGATCATTTACGATGTGATTATTGTGGGAAACCACGACATACTGAATAGACTTGCTGGAAGCTACATGGACGTCCAATAAGAGGTCGTGGAGGTAAACGGGTTAACTCTACTCGGGTCAATTTATCTGAAGCTATGGAGTCAACTCCTGAGATGACTCACTTTGGTTTTTTCTCTCCTGATGAGATTCAGCATCTCAAGTGTCTTTTGTCTCATCAAGAATCTTCTTCTAGTGCCAAATCCAATTTTGTACAGTCAGGTAATGCTTTTTCTGCTACCCTTGATACTAATTGTTGGATTATTGATTCTGGTGCGAATAGACACATAACGGGCTCCTCAAAAAATCTTGTTGAATACTCACCGTGTTTGAAAAGAGATAATGTCCGAATAGCCGATGGTTCTTTCACCCCAGTATCTGGAACAGGTTCTATTTTTAGTACTCCTCATATCGAACTATCCTCTGTGCTTCATGTCCCTCAATTTCCTGTCAATCTCTTATCTGTCAGTACACTTACAAAAAATCTCAACTGTAAAATTGAGTTTTTCCCTGATCATTGTGTCTTTCAGGATCTTCAAACAGGGAAGAGGATTGGCAGTGGTAGATTGCACGATGGCTTATATCTGTTGGATGGGGGTCAAGGTTCTAGTCTTTAGCAGGCCTTTTTTGGGGGAAATAAGGATGTTAATCAGGAAATATTGCAGTGGCACAGGCGTTTGGGCCATCCCTCTTTTTTAGTGTTACGCAAATTATTTCCTAGTTTGTTTTCAAAGACTCAGTCTGATTCTTTATTTTGTGATGCTTGCGAATATGCAAAACATTCTCGAAACTCTTATCCTTTGAGTAATAATAAAAGCAAGTTTCCTTTTATGACTATTCACTCTGATGTTTAGGGCCCTACTCAGACTACTTCTTTGTCTGGTAGTCGATGGTTTGTCACTTTTATTGATTGTTGCACCAGGATGACTTGGGTATATCTACTTAGGGAGGCTTTCTCAGAGGTCAGGCGTGAAGAAAGTAGAAAGAAAGTGATGATGGGATCTAAGGAACAACCTACCTCAATTCTGGATGCATCTGCCCTTGCTGTCCGATCATCCAACAATGGTGGAGATCGTCAGAAACGGGAAAGGCCTTGGTGTGATTATTGTAAGAAACCAGGCCATTACAAGGAGACTTGCTGGAAGCTCCATGGCAAACCGGTTGATTGAAAACCAAAGCCACGGTTTGATAGGGACAGCAAAGCATACGTGGCTTCCAACTCTGATAGAGCTCCTGTTCATGAGCCTAGCCCATTCAGCAAAGAGCAAATGGCCTTGCTAAAAAAACTGTTTGGTAAAGTTGACATTGGTAGCATTACTGGGAGTGGTTTGGTTGCTCAAATGGATTCACATACAGCCTTCAATGTTAACAAAGGAGGAATGAGGCCATGGATAGTCGACACTGGTGCTTCTGATCACATGACAGGAGATGCTGCTCCTCCAAAATTATAAGTCAAGTCATGATCACTCTTCTGTCCGTATTGCTGATGGCTCAAATTCAAAAATTGCTGGGACAGGTTCTATCCAACTTACAAAAGAGTTGCATCTCAACTCTGTTCTCCATGTTCCAAACTTGGATTGTAATCTTTTATCCATTAGCAAATTGGCTCGTGATCTTCAATGTGTTACTAAATTTTATCCAAACTTATGTGTTTTTCAGGACTTGAAATCGGGGAAGATGATTGGCAGTGCTGAATTGTGCTTTAGACTCTATCTCCTCTCATGTGGTCGATCCTCAAACCAAGAGGTTCAAGCAAGTTGTGTCCAATCTCAGAATCTATTAGAGTCTTTCAATTTTGTGTCAAATTCTAATGCCAATAAAGATAGTGAAATTATATTGTTACATTATCGTCTCGGTCATCCTAGCTTTGTGTACCTTGCAAAATTGTTTCCCAAATTATTTATCAATAAAAGTCCAGCATCTTTTCATTGTGAAATTTGTCAGATTGCAAAGCATACTCGAACATTATATTCTCAAATTCCATACAAACCTTCCATTGCTTTTTCTTTGATCCATAGTGATGTGTGGGGACCCTCACGGGTAACAAATATTTCTGGCACTCGATGGTTTGTGACATTTGTTGATGATCATACACGGTTAACTTAGGTATTCCTTATGAAAGAAAAGTCAGAAGTTGGACAAATTTTTAAAACCTTCAATCTTATGGTTCGAAATCAATTTAATTCTAGAATTCAGGTACTCAAGTTAGACAATGCTAGGGAATACTTCACTAGTAGTCTAAATACCTACCTTCAGAACCATGGGATTATCCACATAAGTTCTTGTGTTGACACCCCTCAACAAAATGGGGTGGCTGAACGCAAGAATAGACATCTCTTAGAGGTTGCTCGGTGTCTTATGTTTTCCTCTAATGTTCCAAATTATTTATGGGGGGAAGCCATTCTCACAGCTACCTATTTGATCAATCGTATGTCATCTAGAGTCCTTACTTTTCAATCTTCACGTTAGCTTCTTTTAAAAACTTTTCCTCATACCCATGCAGTGTCATCTGATCTCCCACTCAAGGTATTTGGTTGCACGGCATTTGTTCATGTGTATTCTCAACACCGTAGCAAATTTGATCATCGAGCTAATAAGTGCATTTTTCTAGGGTACTCTCCAACTCAAAAAGGGTATAAATGTTACTCTCCAACAAACAAAAGATTTTACACCACCATGGATGTCTCTTTCTTTGAACATGTGTCCTTTTATCCCAAATCTCATGTTCAGGGGGAGAACATGAATGAACATCAAGATTGGGAGTCCCTTCTTGAGTATGTACCCGTTGTCCACTCAGAGTCATCAAATCCCTCTCAACCCGTGCTTATGCCCATTGACTTTACACAAGACTCGTCCACACTCGTGCATGTTCAGTCATTTGTCCAACCAAACACTGTTTCTTCTTCTGTGGCTCCACAACTTGCTAATAAGGATTGTAAAGTTTACATTAGGAGGAACAAAAGACAGGAGATAGAGCGTGAATCACAACCAGTATGTGGCCAAGATATTAACTTAATTTCAAGTCCACTTCAAGAAAACATAGGTGCGGATAGGGCTGGAGATGTGCAAATTCCTACCATTGATGACACTAGCATGCCGATTGCATTGAGGAAGGGTGTTAGGCAGTGTACAAATCATCCAATTGGCAACTATGTTACTTACGAAGGGCTATCATCATCTTACAGATCATTTGCTACTTCTCTTGATGACATTCAGGTTCCCAGCACAATACAAGAGGCATTACAAGATGAGATTGATGCATTAGAGAAGAATGGAACATGGACTATCACGGATCTGCCGATTGGGAAAAGGCCCGTGGGGTGTAAGTGGCTTTTCTCTATAAAGTATAATGCAGATGGATCAATTGAGAGATTCAAGGCCCGATTGGTAGCTAGGGGATTTACACAATCCTATGGGATAGACAATCTAGAAACTTTTGCTCCTGTTGCAAAGCTTAACACTATCAGAATTATTCTATCATTGGCCGTCAACCAAGATTGGTGCTTGCAACAACTAGACATAAAAAATGCCTTTCTCAATGGGGACCTTGAAGAGGAAGTTTACATGGAAATCCCACCTGGCTTCAAAGGAAATATGGCAGAGAATCAAGTTTGCAAACTCAAGAAGTCCTTGTACGGCCTTAAACAATCTCCTCGAGCTTGGTTTGATAGATTCACAAAGGCTGTTTTGAAACTTGGATACATACAGGGTCAAGCTAATCATACACTGTTTGTTAAGAGATCACACGCTGGGAAAATTGCTATATTGATAGTCTATGTCGATGATATTATTATATCTGGAAATGATGAGGAGGAATTACAGAATTTCAAGAAGTACTTGTCAGTAGAGTTTGAAGTTAAAGATCTTGGAAATCTTAAATATTTCCTTGGAATGGAAGTAACTAGATCAAGGAAAGGCATCGTTGTTTCTCAGAGGAAATATATTCTAGATCTCCTAAAGGAGATCGGCATGCTTCGATGCAAACCAGTAGATACTCCTATGAATAGTCAGAAGAAACTTGGCACCGAAAAAGAAAGTACACCTGTAGACAAGGGGAGATATCAACGGCTTGTTGGACGCCTAATTTATCTTTTACACACTCGACCAGATATTGGTTTTGCAGTAAGTGTTGTAAGTCAATTCATGCACAGTCCTACAGAAGAACACATGGAAGCAGTCTACAGGATCCTTAGATATCTGAAGATGACGCCAGGGAAAGGTCTATTCTTTAGAAAGATAGAAAATCGTGATATTGAAGTTTATTCAGATGCAGATTGGGCAGGAAACATCATTGATAGACGGTCAACTTCTGGGTACTGCTCTTTTGTCTGGGGTAACCTTGTTACCTGGAGGAGCAAGAAGCAATCGATGGTAGCTAGAAGTAGTGCAGAAGCTGAATATAGAGCACTAGCACAGGGAATTTGTGAAGGGATTTAGATAAAAAGGGTTCTTAGTGAATTGGGATAAATAAGTTCATCTCCCATCCTGATGAAGTGTGATAATCAGGCAGCTATCAGCATAGCAAAGAATCCAGTGCATCACGACAGAACTAAGCATGTTGAAATTGACAGACATTTCATCATAGAGAAGGTGACTAGTGAGACTTTTAAATTAAACTACATTCCTACCAAGCAACAAACTGCAGACATCCTCACCAAAGCTCTACCTAGATTGAACTTTGAAGACTTTATTTGCAAGCTGGGATTATATGATATATATTCTCCAGCTTGAGGGGGAGTGTTGAAGATTCAAAAGTTAGAGCTATATTTATATTTTAGGAAAGTTAAAATTAGGAAAGTTATATCTTTAGAAAAGTTTTTTTAGGAATAAAAGGAGAGATCGGTTGTGATCTTTTCCTATGATTCTGCTTTCTAATTTCTAGGACAGAATTAAACTAGTGGGTTTTATTTCCTTTATTAGATTTCCTTTGTATATATATATATATGTCAATGTAATAATTTTTGTTCAAGAGAGAATAAGAAAAATTCCAAATCTCTTCAATGTGTGATGCTATACAATGGCTACTTTCCTTCAAAGATTGGTAAAGTGCTATTATCACATTGATTGCAATAGCTCAATCGTCTTCCCTTACTCACCAAACATGGAGGGCGAGTCTTGTAGCAGCAATCTACTGCATATGGAGGACTCGAAACAAGATCCGCTTAAGTAGTAGTCTTTTTAGTGTTAGCTTTTTAGCCAACCAGATTAAAGCTTATGTTACTCGTTTATAATCTAAAAGGGTTTTCTTTGTATTGATACATGCGAATCTTGTACTTTTACTTGTGATGTTACTCTAACCGTCCTTTTGACAGATGTAGACCTTCATTTGGATTAATAAACTATGAATTATCCCAAAAAAAAAAAAAACTAATCATGCATACTAACTTCATGAACCTTTTTAAGGCTGCCTAAGGCCTCCTTAGGTGCCTCATAGTAGATGATATTAGTATATTCACTCCATAGATTGATAAATCCAAAATAATATTGCTCAATAGAGAGATTACCTTGATTGAAATTACTAATATCAAGTTCAAGCTTAAATCGCCTTGCAGTATTATCTTGATGATATATGTGCTTCAGATAATCTCACATCTCCTTAGCTATACCAAACGAATGTAAATTGTTCATCATATGGGTTATGCTAAAATCCAAGAGATAATTCAAGCATCATTTGCTACCCATTTACTAAGTTCTTTCTCATTTTCAAGAGTAGTAGAAGACCCATCAATATGACCCCAAAGCTCCTACCCTTTTAGAAACATTACGAACTGAAATTCTCATATTGCATAATTTTTTTCTGTAAATTTGATAGCTAAAGTCTCTAAAATTGGTCTTCCAAAAGAGTTCTCAATACACATTTTGAAAAGAAAATTCAAATGCGAATCCGAAACCACAAAATTGATTGATCGAGAAATCTCACAGCCAGATGTTGATTGGAAATCAACCCAAAAAACTATAGAAGAAACCCCCTAAAAATTCAAATCTCCTTAGCTATACCACAAAATTTATCTTGATGATATATGTGCTTCGGATAATCTCACATCTCCTTAGCTATACCAAACGAACGTACATTGTTCATCATATGGGTTTCAATAGATGCTAAAATCCAAGAGATAATTCAAGCATCATTTGCTACCCATTTACTAAGTTCTTTCTCATTTTCAAGAGTAGTAGAAGACCCATCAATATGACCCCAAAGCTCCTTCCCTTTTAGAAACATTATGAACTAAAATTCTCATGTTGCATAATTTTTTTTCTGTAAATTTGATAGCTAAAGTCTCTGAAATTGGTCTTCCAAAAGAGTTCTCAATACACATTTTGAAAAGAAAATTCAAATGCAAACCCGAAACCACAAAATTGATTGACCAAGAAATCTCACAGCCAGATGTTGATTGGAAATCAACCCAAAAAACTATAGAAGAAAACCCCTAAAAATTCAAATATTCATCTATGTATTCAATAGACCTTGCTCTAATACCATGACAAAATTCGAATAAATTGGCTTCCCGCTTTCTCTTGCTGATCCTTTCTATTAAATAAGAATTTCATTATAGCTATTTTTGGTATCAATATATATACAGCTAATGCACTAATTATTGATATATTCTATTCTAGGTAAGAATATATACATAGATCTTGGATATAATCTTTGCCATTGATAATTGATTCCCTCCATCTCCTATACATCTACCTCCTCCACACCCTCTACCCCCCAAGCTGTCACCTCTTAACCCACTCCATGCTCACACGTTCCAAATCAAGCATCACAAAACCACCATTCTTAATCTTCATACACACTCCACCACTTTTGAGCCTTGTCACTATATCGCAGCACTTCGTAACCCTGCCTAGGCTGCCACCATGAGAGAAGAGTTTGATACTTTCTCAAAAACAAAACCTAGATTCTGATTCTTCCTCAACCTCATTAAAATGTTGTTGAGAGTGCCAGAAAATTTTGTTTAAAATATAATGTTGAGGGACATGCAAAACACTACAAACCTTGTCTCGTAGCCTAAGGTTTCACTTAGTGGAAGGGTATCGACTATACAAAAACATTTAGCCCTATTATCAAACCAATTACTATTTGTTCTATCTTGTCCCATGTTGTCTCCTCTCAATAGGAGATTCACTAGCTTGACGTCAAGAATGCTTTCCTTCATGATCATCTCAAGAAGACGATCTTCATGAAACTTCTTGGTTTTGTCTGACCTCACTATTCTCACCATGTGTAAATTGCAAAAGCCTTTTTATGCTTTGAAACAAGCTCCTCGACTTCACTAAGGGTTTTGACACACTAGTTCTTTCCTTTATGTTGATGACATAATATTGATTAGCAGTAGCTCCTCTTCTTTATCATTATATTTTAGTTCTTTCCTAAGAGGCATTCGGTTGATAAGATATGTAGCAATTAGAATTGCATCCCCCCAGTAAGGCTTAGGAAGATTCATGGTAAACATAAGCGACCTAGCAACTTCCAAAAGATGCCTATTCTTCCTTTCAGCTACCTCATTTTGTGCACTTGTATATGGACAACTAGTCTGATGAATTATCCCATACGACTCCAAATAAGAACCAAATCTGCTATTGATGTATTCAGTGCCATTATCAGTCCTAAGAATCTTTATTTTAGCATCAAATTGAGTGCAAACCATCTTATGAAAGACTGAAAACAGGAAAACACATCACTTTTAGCCTTAAGTAGATATACCCAAGTCATCCTGGTGCAGCAATCAATAAAAGTGACAAACCATCGACTACTAGACAAAGAAGTAGTCTGAGTAGGGCCCCAAACATCAGAGTGAATAGTCATAAAAGGAAACTTGCTTTTATTATTGCTCAAAGGATAAGAGTTTCGAGAAAGTTTTGCATATTCGCAAGTATCACAAAATAAAGAATCAGACTGAGTCTTTGAAAACAAACTAGAAAATAATTTGCGTAACACTAAAAAAGAGGGATGGCCCAAACGCCTGTGCCACTGCAATATTTCCTGATTAACATCCTTATTTCCCCCAAAAAAGGCTTGTTGAAGACTAGAACCTTGACCCCCATCCAACAAATATAAGCCATCGTGCGATCTACCACTGCCAATCCTCTTCCCTGTTTGAAGATCCTGAAAGACACAATGATCAAGGAAAAACTCAATTTTACAGTTGAGATTTTTTGTAAGTGCACTGACAGATAAGAGATTGACAGGAAATTGAGGGACATGAAGCATAGAGGATAGTTCGATATGAGGAGTACAAAAAACAGAACTTGCTCTAGATACTGGGGTGAAAGAACCATCGGCTATTCGGACATTATCTCCTTTTAAACATGGTGAGTATTTAACAAGATTTTTAGGGTAGCAGAAAAAGCATTACCTGACTGCACAAGATTGGATTTGGCACTGGAAGAAGATTCTTGATGAGACAAAAGACGCTTGAGATGCTGAATCTCATCAGGAGAGAAAAAAACAGAGTGAGTCGTCTCAGGAGTTGACTCCATAGCTTCAAACAAATTGGCCCGAGTAGAGTTAACCCATTTACCTCCACGACCTCTTCCAGCAAGTCTCTTTAGTATGTCGTGGTTTCCTACAATAATCACATCGTAAATGATCTTTATGAGAACTATGTGCCTTTAGCTGCTCAGATGAATCACTAGTAGCTGCCAAACCAGACTTTTCAACCTGCGGGATATAGAGCATGGCACTGCGTCTGCTTTCTTCTTGTTGAACATAGGAATATGCCTCCTCAAGAGAAGGAAAAGGTGTCTTACCGATAACATGAACTCTGATCTGATCAAATTCATTGTTTAACCCAGCCAAAAAATCATATACCCTTTCTTTTGCAAGTAATTTCTGGAACTTTACTGCATCTCCGGTACAATCTGCCTGAAAATCTTGATAATAGTCAAGTTCTTGCCACAAACCATTCAACTCAGAAAAATACTGGGAAATTGTCGTTTCTTCTTGCTTCAAACCATGGACCTTGTTCCGAATCTCATAAATCTGAGCATCATTTCCCACCCGTGAATAGGTGACGGTTACAGCATTCCATATCTTTGCTGCTGTGTCAAGCAGTAAGTATGTTCTTGAAATATGGGGCTGCATGGAATTGATAAGCCAGGCCATTACTAAGGAATTTTCAGAATCCCACTGATGGAATAATGGATTGGTTGCTACTGGTTTGACTTTAACACCGGTAATATAATCCTGCATTCCCCTAGCTTTGATAAACAATAAACAAGACCGTGACCAAGCAAGGTAATTGTTCCCATCAAGCTTGACAGGGCTGATTTGCAGTAAAGGATTATCAGTACTAATTCCAGCAATTCTCTTATCAATTTCCATAATGCAAACAGTTAACCCAAGCAATTAAGACAACAGACTTAAACAGCCTCGAAGGAAGAGCAAACAGAATAGTTCGTAAACTTTCAAACCCGTACTCGTACACAAACTGTCAAACCCGTATGAATACACATAGGGAAGTGATGAGCGCAACCTAAAGCAAAACCACCTGGACGCAACCTAAAAGGAAACGAAATCACCTGGAAAACAGTTGGAAGGCGTCGGAAAAGAAGGGCAAGCAAGATAGCGGAAAGCCCACGAAAAACGGTGGCCGGAACAGTTCCCACACGCCTCACGACCGAAGCTTCAAGTGGCGCGTGTGAGTCAGACGCGCGGTTTCCGGTGGTCAGAGAAGAAAGGGTTGGTCGGAAAAGGGTGGCGCTCCTCTTGGGATGGGTGGTGTCGACTACCTTCGAAGAAAAAACCTCTTGTACGGCGTTTTAGGGTTTAAAAATAAACCGCGCCAGAAGAAGAAAAAAAAAAAAATTGACCTAAAAAGTGGTTTTAAGCTCTAATACCATGAAGAATTTAGGAGGAAAGAGATAAGTTTATTATTCCTCTTCTTCTTAATCTTTTTACATAATGACATAGTGTATATATACACTTATAAGAATGCTATATTAGGAAAGAAAATAAAATCTCTTATCTAATATTTAAATCTTACAGCTAGCACAATAATATTACATATATGTCAACAAGAAGGTTCCCCTTACTCCCAAATCCTACTATATATCATGAGATTATTGGCGCCCTACAATGCTTCACAATTACCTGATTAGATATCAACTTCGCAATAAATTATTTTTTTTGGTAAATAATTAATTGTATTAATGAGAAAGAATGTACATATGCTAAACGCAGTAATGAGTTGCAGCAAAATTCAGTTATAGAACTAGAATTTCACAAATTTATGAGTACAAAGTAAAATCAAATTCAAGATACAAAAAGCTTAAAATAAGTTAAAATCTGTCTAGCTAAGAACATTAGTTGAGGTAGTGGGGATCCCAAGTGAGTCGAGTTCCTTGCTCTCCAAATGTAATATATTGCTACTAAAAGTGCTAATCTCCATACTGGTGTAATTGGGTAGCTTCCTGGTGATAGGTGCATGAGCCCTATTGTTACATTATGCCAAGAAAGGAAGGATATTGGGCATTTAAGTTCCATCAATACTGACTTCCAAACTTGTTTTGCGTATGTACACTCGAAAAACAAGTGATCATGGTTCTCATTTCCATTTGAACAGAGGAAACATATTGTTGAGGTAGATATTCCCTAATTATAGAGCTTATCTAGAGTATGAAGTTTTCTTTTCCAAGCTAGCTACATGATAAATGAGTGTTGTGGCAAGAAATACTTATTCCAGATCATCTTAGCCCAAGAACTTTAACATTCTGATTAGATAAAGTCTTATAAGCGCTTTTGATAGAGAATATTCTAGATACTTCTTTATCCCATATAAATCTGTCAGTTTTCTATGGGTCAGGTATTATATTTGATGGTATTGTGAAAACATTCAAAAAATTGTTCTATAGAAATTCCTCAACATTGCCTTGTATAATTAAGCAAAGTCTAACATTCAAAGGGAGCCTTGAAGCAAAGATTGTTCTAGTACTGTGTAACATGTTTAAAGGTCCAGTTGGCAGCCAAAAGTTTGACCATAGAGATGTAGATAGACCATCACCCACTTCCCATTTAAACACGCCTCTTGCTAATTAGCGAAGTTTCAACAGTTTGTAATAGCTTCATGAACACTTAGTAGGTCTTTTCGTTTCCCAAAATGAAGTTCCTTTGAGGAAATTGGAATGAACCCATTCACTCCAAACACTTCTTACTAGGTCTCCACATAAGTGCTAGATATGTTTGAGTTAGGTTGCTTTATTCCATATTTCAAGTTTAGAAATGCCCAAACCCCCTTGATCAATCGGTGTGCATACTTCTTGCCATCTTACCTTAGCTTTTGTTGAAATATTAGGCCTCCCACTCCATGAAAAGTTGCGCATAAGTCTTTCAATGGATTCCACTACCTTTTTTGGAAGAATAAACATTGAAGCCCAATAAACCTGCATTGAGAATAGGATTGACTTTGTAAGTTGAAGTTGCCCAGCATAGGATAAGAATTTTGAGGTCCAGGAATTGATTTTAGCCAAAATGCTATCAATTAGGACTTCGCAATCTGTTTTACGGAGTTTGGAAGCTATAAGTGGTACCCTAAGGTAACGGATGGGGAGTTTTTCTTCTTTAAACTCTATTATTTGTAGTATTCGTGCCTTTGCTAGAGGAGATATATTAGATAAGAACACCAGGCTTTTGTTGCTATTTACTTTGAGACCTGAGCCAAAATCAAATATTTTCAGAGATTCCTTAATCACTCTGACCAACTCAAGATTTCCCTTACAAAAGATTAACAAATCATTTGCAAAACAAAAATGTGTGAGTCGATCTTTCTTACATCTCCAGTGATATGAGAATCTAGAATTATCAATAAGTTGCCTTAAAATCCCTTAGTAGACTTCCATGCCAAGAACAAATAGGTACGGGAACATTGGATCACCTTGTTTGAGACCTCTTGAGCTAAGGATGAAACCAACCAATTCTCCATTGATATCGAAAGAAAATTTTAGGGTTGAAATGCATTGCATCACCAACTTGATAAAATGTGCAAGGAAGTTCATACTTGTGAGCACTGCTTCTATAAAGCTCCAATTTATTGTGTCATATGCTTTATGGATGTCTATTTTCAGCATACACCACGGAGCCCTTTTATTATTTTGGTATCCATTGCCAATTCTTTGATACAAATATGTTATCCGAAATACGAAGCCCTCCAATGAAAGCAGATTGTTCTTTCCCCACTAACACTAGTAGAACCATTTTCATTCAAGACGTCAGTAGCTTGGTTATTGCTTTGTAAATTGTGTTGCAGCAAGATATTGGTCTAAACTCAGCAAGATTTGTGGGATTAACAATCTTAGGAACAAGGGAGACAACTGTGCAATTTAGTTCCTTTAGCATATTTCATGATCCCATAAACTTTTTCACCCCTTTAATCATATCTTCCCTAATAATATGCTGTGTTGTTTTGAAAAGCTTGCAGAAAACCCATCTGGACTAGGAGCTTAGTTGTCATCTTATACTTCTCTAATCATCTTTGTTGATGTTGACTAAGTTGATTGTCTTGAGACCTATCGCTCCACCACAGGTTATGCCATCTACCTTGGAGGAAATCTCATCTCCTGGTGATCTAAGAAGCAACCCATAGTGTCATGCAACTCCATCAAGGCTGAATATAGAGCACTTGCATATGCTACAATTGAATCCACTTACCTATATCATCTTGCTTGCGAACTCAGCTTTCCCATTTAGCACCTTATCATCTTATGTTGTGATTATCTTGGTGTGGTCTATTTTTTAGCAATCTTGTTCAGCACGATTGTACTAAGCATGTTGACATTGACTATCACTTCATATATTAGATGGCTACCATTGGTCAAGTCCTTGTTTGCTACATTCTTACTTGTCATCAATGTGCTAACATGCTTAACAAAAATCTCCCAACTGCACCTTTTCTAGATTATTGCTCCAATCTCACGTTAACTCCAGTACCTTGGGATTGCGGGGACGTATTATTGTATATAATATGTAATTCTTTCTTATAGGGTTATTTTTGTCTTATTTTGTAATACTAGGATCACTTACAGTTGTATGACTATATAAACAAGTCTCTCAATTATACTTTGTATCAATTTTACACATTCTCAATAGTCAATAATAATAAATTATCTTAGTGTACTAGTCTGAATATTTACAATATCCACATAAGTAATAGCTAAGAAGTTTGTACTTTTGGGAGTTGCTTTATTGTGGATGAGCAAAAGACATGGAGGCAAATGTTATAAGAAACAAAAGGATTATTCTCCATCTCTTCAATATTAACAATTAATGAGACCTCAAAACCACAAGCTAAACTTGGCCAAAAAAAAAAAGTACCAATAGCTAAACTAAATTTACTAGAGACTTGACTAAATAGAATAAGAGAGAAAAGTCCAATAACAAGAATTATTCACACAAGATTTTATTAGAATTATTCTGGAAGATAGCTAGAAGCCCAAATTTTTCTTACCATTGGAGATGCAAGGAGAGAATTACCTACCTTTGCTTTGTAGATGGTCTCATGGTCTTTTGTAAAGGAGATTAAATCCATCATGATGATTAAAGAAGTACTGTTGGAATTTCAAGCTATATTGGGACTTAAAGTCAATAGAGCCAAAAGTAAATTTTTCTTTTTAAATATAAATTTGACTACAAAGGAAGTTGCACTTGAGGCTTTTGGATTTCAAGAAGGGAAATTACCGATACACTACTTAAGGGTTCCTCTCATTTCAACTAAATTAAAAAGAGAGAGGATTGTGATTTGCTAGTATTAAAAATAGCATCGCAATTGGAAGCCTGGACAAGCAACTCTCTCATATGCAGGGAGACTCCAACTTCTAAAGTCGGTTATCTTTGCAATGCAAGTGCTTTGGACTTCAATCTTTATACTATCAAAGAAAGTCATAAGGAAAATAGAATAGTTGATGAGGAATTTCCTCTGAAGTAGAAGACCTAACATTGCAACTAAAGCTAAAATAAGATGGGAAAAGGTTTGCACTCCTTTGTTTGAAGGGGGTCTAGGATTGCCACAACTTGAACTATGGAATAAAGCAGCTCAGCTCAACCACATATGGCAATCATGCAATAATAGTGTTAGAGGCATCTGGACGGACTAGATGCACACTATTTTCCTTAAAGGAAGAGTTTTTGAGTGATTAAAAACCCTTCATCCATGCTCTTAGACTTGAAACTCTTAAAATTAAGGGATCAAGCAAGACCATTACTTGAATGGAGAGTGGAAAATGGACTATCAATATCTCTTTGGTCTTACTTTTGGCTACCAAAAGAGTCGTTAGATAAAATAGTGAATGCAAGGGAAATAACTTCCTCGGGTCTTCCCCAATATGCTAGAGTTTGCATCCTAATTGAGAATGGAGAATGAGCTTTACCTCAAGGACAGTTTTGGAACAATTTCAATATCTCTAAAAAAATATGCCTGAATCAAGTTGTAGAAGACAAACTTATATAGAGACCATCTCCAGATGGTTTCTTCTCTATCAAGAGTGTATGCTTAGCACTTAAGCCTACTGGTAATACTATGGCTTGGACCAAATTAATATGAAACAACAAATCCATACAAAGGCATAGCTTTATCTTATGACTTGCAATTAATGGCAAGTTATAAACTCTTAATAAACTGAACTAGTGAGGGGTTACAACCTAAATAACATGTTTCTTGTGCAACCAAAGCATGGAAAACCATCAACATTCATTCTTCCAATGCTTCTTTTCATTAGTAGTATGGAAAGAAATAATGTCTAGGTTGGGATGGTCAACACTCCATACTTCGTGGCAGTTGGTATTAGATGTTCTATCAAATGCCCTATCAAACCAGCGGATGGAAGAATGGAAATTAGCATTAGCAGATATAGTCTACTATATTTGGCGTGCAAGGAACTCAACTCGTCTAGGGTAAAGAGACCCAAATTAAATAACTTAACTAGACTTATTTTTGTTGAAGATTCAAAAGTTAGAGTTATATTTATATTTTAGGAAAGTTAA
>JBBMOL010002692.1:0-21930 GCA_037954665.1 Laguncularia racemosa
GAAATGACTCAAGGGAAGCACTTAACGGGTTGTTTAAAGGATTCCATGAAGCCAGAAGGGAGGGGGGGCAATCATGAATTTAGAAGGGGAATTGGGGAAACAACGTTTGGGAAGCCCCTTCCCTCTTATACAAGTACCCCAGTTTAG
The DNA here is from genome assembly GCA_037954665.1 of Laguncularia racemosa. Lineage (NCBI taxonomy): Eukaryota > Viridiplantae > Streptophyta > Magnoliopsida > Myrtales > Combretaceae > Laguncularia > Laguncularia racemosa. The sequence continues at coordinate 148 of JBBMOL010002692.1, forward strand.
GGGTTTTTAAAGGGAGGGGTGTACTTTAAAGGGTCCCGACCGTGTAGGGAGTCAAGCAAATCCCCCAAAAAGTTTAAAAGGGGCCAAAGTACACGGGCGTTTTAAATTTTTGCCAAAAGGGTTCCCACAGAAAGATATACGACCAAAGTACACAGGCTTTGTATGTTGCCAGAATTTTGCACAAAAAGGGGGTTACAGGGGCCCAAAGTTACACGGGCGTTTTTACACGGGCCTTTTGTTTTCCCCCTACCGGCCGCATGTTCTGTTTTCGTTTTTTTTAAAGCAACTTTCTAAATTACGTCTTTTTTGGACTTGTTTTTCACGAATTGTAACCCTAGTATAAAAGCTCCTAGGGTTTAGAACAAAGAAGAAATACATCATTTAACATTAAAACACTTTTGAGAGGCCCCCCTCTTGGTTTTTTTCAAGAACTAAAATCGGGAATTTAATCGGATTTTTTCCGGGGGGTTCATCCCGACTTATCAAACGGTCTTCCATCCCCATTGTGGCGTCTTCATTTTTTTACCAAAGGGTTTTTGTCTCGCTTATAGACAAAAGGGTCGCGGTTTTCCCTTTAGGTGTTTTGGGGTTCAAAGGGAACGAATTTCCGAAGTATTGGTATTGGGTTTTGTCACGGGTTGGGGTGGTTCGTTCATCATCCAAATGGGTTCTAAAAATGTCGACGGGGGGACCAGAAAAGTTTCCATTTAGGGTGAGTTTTCTCACGGGGAAAAAATGTTTTTTATTTTTATCCCAAAATTTTCAAAAAATCCCTAAAAACCCTAGGGGTTTGCAAGTATTTATACTTGCTCCCAAATTTGGGTTTAAAAAAAAAAACACCAAAAAAATTGCAAAAATGTATTATTAAAAGGGAATTTTTCAGCCACTTTTTTTTTCTTCTTATTTGGCTTTCATTGGAAAATTCACTACTTTTTTCTTTTTTTCCTATTTTTGCCATTGATTAATATAGAAATCAAAATTTTAAAAAAGAGAAAATAAAACCTTTTCAAATATTAAAAATGAGTTTTAAAAAATTGTAAGAGATAACAGAAAAATATAATAATTAAATCTTTTCTGTAAGTCAATTTTCTAATTTATTGACTTAAAAAAAAAAATTAATGCATGTGAATAATATTTCTAACAATGGCCAAACCCCTTTTTTATTAAAATGAACCATATTTAGGTTCCCAATTTGAAAAAAGAAGAAAAAAAAAATATATAAAAAATTTTTGTTCAATTTGAGGCACGAATTATAAAAAACCTATCTCCCAACCTTTAACAAATATAAAAACCTTGTTTTTATAAAAAGTTTTTTGTAAACAATTACTTTCTGCAACAAATTTTTAATATTTAAAAAAAATTGAGCTTTTTTTTTTTTTTTTTAACAAATGTTTATGGATGTACTGCTTTTTCAAAAAATTTTTAAAAGCATTTTTTTACCTTTTTTTAGATACAAAATTTTAAAAAAATTTAACTTCAATTTGAAAAATAGAATTAAGTCTAAAAAATTTTTAAAACAAAAAATTACATGAAAAATAAAAAAAAAATGTATAAGGTAAAATTTTTATTTTTAAACCAAAAAAAATATTTTTTTATTGTTGATTTTGTTAGAGGGTTTCATTCATACTAAAATTGATTAGACAATTTTCTTTTAATCATTAATACCTTTTTTATTTTATAATATTAATTGTGAAAAAAAAATAGTTTTTATTTTTTAAATAAGTTTTGTATGATGAAATAAAAATCTTGAGTATTTTATGATTTTTTAAATCATAGGATATAAACAAGTCCCTCCTTGATTTTAACCAAGAAAGATAAACTTTTTTAATCTACTTGATATGACAAAAAACAAACAAAGGGTTTTGTTCACCACGCAAAGGAAAACTAATAATATAAGGGTTTTGAAAGGACAAATTCAAAAAAGGAAAAAATCTTATTAAATTGTCAATTTTAATTTTGGGGCATATGATAATATTTATAAGTAAATCCTAATTAAATTTGGATAGAGATCAATATAAAAAAGAACTAAGATAAAGAACCAAAATAACTACAAAATTTTTTTTCCAACAAATTAGAAAAATTGATTTAGAAACACCTTTTTCAAAAGCAATATAATAAATTCTTCTAAGTTCATCTAACAAAACACAAAATTATTTTTAAACATTTTTTCCCTTTTATAATAAAGAATTTTTGGCAACCTCAAAAATTTAGTTTTTTTTAATCCCCTTATTCTTATCTTGTCATAGGCCCACTACTTGTTTTAACTTTGATACTAATCATCTCCCCAACGATAATGTCACACCCACTTGGACTCCTTTGTGATAACCCCTCTTGCTAATCCCCTTAAGAAAAAACGCAAAGGTCTCATCTCAAGCATCATGCCTGTTTACCCAAAATAAAACCCCCTGCTAATGAAAGAAATCAACAATTATTTTCAAAGGCCCAAACGAGTCCCTTACACAACATAGGTAACCTAAGATTTTTGATACTTAAGCATTTACAACTATTACGAGAAGTTAGCAATATCACATCAATTAGTCCTGATTCTTCCAAAAAACCTTGCCCTTATTAGTGATAATACTACCTTGGTTCGCCAATTCAAAGGAAATTTGGAGTCCGACCTCAAGGCAAAATTTTTAAAAAGGATAAGCTAAAAGCTTAGTGGATAGGGCGAAATTCTGGGTGTTGTAAAAAACACAAACAATTTCAAAAAGTTGTCAAAACAAATTATGAAAAACAATATATGAATTTTAAACATTTACGGGTTTTCCCAGAACAATGTAAAGTCTAAGGTTTACGCCCCCTTGACCTTGGGTTAGAGATTCAAAAGCCACCAAAGAGCCTAAGTCTTACCCCGGGATTAATTTTTCTTATACTTTATTATGATGTATCTTGCTTTAGTGAAAAAAGCTCAGGTGCCTTTTTACCCCAGTTTTCACACCCTCAAGAGACGGCCGGCCCAAAAACCATCAAGGGCAACAATCCCGTAGTCATTAGTTTGCATTTGGGCGGAACAATAATCCCTAATTATTTTGGGACACCCTTTGCTGTGATGGCCTTGAACAATGTCTGTTGTGCAATTTTTGTGGGTTTTTAAATTACGTCTAATAATTAGTTGGGTTTTTTAAAGGGTGATCATTAAAAGGAAAAGCGATGTACAAATAAATCCTGTCAACAGCTTCCCCATTCATAAAAACTTTTTATTTCGGGAAAGCGGGGTACATTCACAACATCAAAAAGGGGAAAAAATTTCATAAATTTTTGAAAGAGCTCTCAAACAAGGGACTTCTTTTTTCATGAGTATAAAATGTCTTTTTCCTAATATTATACATTAAAACCTAAATTTTTTGGCTTTTGTACTTTTTCTACCCTATTTTTCTTTTACTTACACCTAGGTAGTGCTATGAGGTAAGGACTTAAAAGGGCATTTGACCCTTTTTTAATTTATGATTTTTGCTTTATTTATAGTTTAGTCAACTCCTTAAACCCTCTCTTTTAGTTTTCGTACCAAGACCCCATGTCACATGGTCTATAATTTTCTCATCAATCTCCACAATCGGCAATAAAAACTTTACCATGATGTTTCCCTTTCTCTAAAATATTACCACGCCGTCACAAAGGGAAAAAAGAACCCAAACACCTATATGCCCATAAATTTTGGGATTTTCCACCCTCCTTCCAATTCCCCCAACACATGGCTCACAAAAAAACAACATCAATAAAATACCAAAAACTCCCCCCCCATCTATCTTATAACCCTTTCTAAAGTCGGTTCCATTTCGTTTTCTCCCTCACTATAAACATTTAATACAAACTTTTCCCTATACCCTTTCCCAAATCCAACGAGGTTCACAAAAAGAAACACAAATGTTTCCCAAACCCCTTATCCTATGCATATACTATTTTGAACCCTGCACAAGACCCAAAAGGTTCCCTTCTTCCCATTTCCTAGCAATACCCTTGGCATATACATATTTTTAAAAACCACATAACCAACAACAAAAAAAGAAGGAAAAAAAAACAATTCATTCAAAGGGAAAAACCCACCCCGGTAAGCATCCACGGAGGAAATTTTACTCCCCCAGCTCAATCACTATCCCCACCTTTACACCTATATTTTTACAATAGTTACATATGAAGTCCCTGTTGGGTAAAAAAGGGAAAATTTTCCATGCACCATGCAGTAGGGGGGGGGGATTTTGACTCCCCCACTCCATCTATTCAAGAAAAATATATAATAATTCCCCCCGGGAAAGATTGGAGTCCAGCTTTTTTTCCCCTAGATTCCAATGCACATATTAATATAATTATGCACCCCACGACGTATAGAGGCATAAAATACGGCCTAAATTTGAAATTTAATGCAATTAAACACAAAAAAAAAAAATAAAATATTTCATAACAAACACACAAATACAACAATACAAATTTTACAAAGTCCACCCCCTGGTCTTTTTTTCCCTTGAATTTAATCAAGAAATTTTTTTGAGTTTTTTTGATTTGAAATTTCTTACCTAAAAAAAATTAGGGAAAAATACATATTAATGCTACTCATGGCTAGTCCCCCTATCTAGGTTTTTGCTATTACAACTAATTTTTAGGCGAAAATATTAATTTTACCCCTATTTGATATTTGTACCAAACTTTTTTTAAAAAACTCCGTTTCACAAAAATTGGTCTATTTGATTTGCCTCACCTCGGGGAAAACAATAGGTCCTTGATCGTCGACGAAGGTGTATAGTGAGATATGATTTTTTTTTTTCATCTTTCTCTTTTTCTTTCCTCTTTTTTACCCCCTCGTAGTTGGGGTTTCCTCTCCCCTCATCCCCTTTCTTTTTTTTTTGCTTTTTCTTTTGTTTTTCTTTTGTGGCTATGGGCCCTCCATAGCCTACCCCCATTATATATATTATTTTAATTTTATTATTATATTGGGGTTTTGGGAAAATTCCCTATGTATCTTCACCCGCGCAAGGGTATTTATAGATTTTGAAATTTTATAATTTTATTACGAAATTTAGTTTAAACTAAATTGACTATTTCGAGTGTAAATTTTTACTCGGAATTTCCTTTGAAAATCCTAAGTCTAAAATTTTAATTTATTTTATCATTTATTAAATTTTTTTTCATGATTTGTTTTTTGTGTGTTTTTTCTTTTAATATAATTTTTAGGGAGTATGTTTAAAGTTTTTTGTACGATTTTTAATCATTCCAACATTATACATAACAAATTTTTGTGTCTCAAAACCCAAAGGTCTAGCAATGAAAATAAATAAAAGAAACAACCTCAACTCAAAATAAAAACCCGGTTCAAAAGATCAAAATTGCGTGAACCCAATGGAGATTTAATAAAATTTGAGGTTCAAAATTGCAATTAAAAAACTAAAAATAAAAACTTCTAAAAATAACAATAACCCAAAGTGAAACCCACATGAAATACACCAAGAAAAACAAGACCCAAATTTCCCATAATTTCTCCTCTTCCAACAATGCCCAATTCCCCACAAAATAATCAAAATTGAGTTGATAACAAATGCTAAAACCAAAAATCTTAAAACATTAATAGTTTTTACAAATGAAACCCAAAATCTGCCCAAAGAAACACCAATTCCACCCTTATTGACCATAGTGATGAAAAGGGAAAAACACAAAAAAGGGAAGGAATTGATATTACCACTTTTTCCCCTTTGTTGCACTCCCAAAATTTCAATTTTTGGGGATTGAAATTGATAAGGCAAATTTGGTTTTTGGGAAAAACCCTCCCCCTCACACATAAGGTATTCTAAAATTTCATCCAAAGTATGAAGCCATGAGGGGACCCAAACCCAAAAAGATGGAATGTGGATTTTTTTGAAGTCCCACGGGCCCGATCACAAAAATCGAGTGAAATGTTTAAAGGGAAGCACTTAATGGGTTGATAAAGGAGCCCACGGCTGGAAAAGGATTGGAGAAACCAGGAGAATGCACTTGCATTTGTAAAGCATTCAAGGAGATAAAAGCATGGAGGTCAAAGCTCCCACCCTTGACAACGTTGGCCTTGGCATGCCGGCCTTGCCCCGACGTTGCCATTCGCGTCGAAAAAGGGACTACCGGTTACTATGCCGCCGGCCTTTCTACCCGGCAAAATCTACCCCCGGCTACTCCGCCCGGCTTTCATTCCTGTTTTTTTTTTCCGCGACTTTAGTTTATGTCTTTTGGGCTTTTTTATTAGGGGTTTTGAAACCCCCCCTAATAAAAGCTTCTAGTTTTGAAAACAGAACATAGAAAAAATTACAAGGTTAAATAAAATTTTTGAGAGAATTCCTCTCTTGGTTCTCTAAAGAACTTCTCTTTACTTATAAATTTTCTTCCGTAGCGTTCATCCCGACTTATAACGGTCTGTCACCCCCGTTGTGGCATCTACAAAATTATACCAAGGTTCTTGCCTCACTTATGGCGGGGTCCGGCCCCACTGTTTGTTTTTGGCATCTTGGGTTGAAAATTTCCGAAGTATTGGATTGGGTTTCGTCATAGGGGCTGGTTGTACAGTTTGTATAAACCCAGGTTTTTAAAATTCAGTTCGGTTTGAGGAAGGTAACTAAAAACCCAAACTCCAATGTTCATATCAAGTTTGTATTGTATAACTTCGTACTCAAGTTCATAGTTTTATTTTTTCTAGAGGTGTAGTGCACCTATTAATTTTGTTACAAAAAAAAAAAAGAATAGAAAAAAAAAAACGTAAACAAGAAAAAAACAAAGGCAACAAAAAGGAAAAAAAAAGGGGGAAAATTTTGAGCCCCTAGGTTTTTTTGAATTTATGAAGGCTTTTGTGTGTTTGGTTAGTTCAAGAATTGAGAAGGGAATTGGTGAGTTGATTTTCATATTGTTTGTGAAAATCACGAGTGATTGAGGGTATCATCCTTTGAGTGAAACACTTTAAGGGAGTGAATCGTGAGGTTAAATCATAAAAATTTTTGTGTTAGTCAACCTTTACTGCAGGAACTATGCGAGGCAAATTCTCCTAAAGGTGAGGGGGGAAAGGGTTTTTGATGCAGGTTAGTGTGGGGGCTTTGAGGAGTGAGATGAAAGGATGTTTTAGGGGGCATGGAACAAATTCATAAAACGGTGGAGCAAAATTTGAGAAATCAAAAAAACGCTTCCAAGGGCAAAAAGGGGGAGAGTTTTTCTAAGAGAGTACAAAGGGGTAGAGTGAAATGTCTGTGATGTTTGTAAACCCTTCTTCGGGAGTTATAGGGTTATGGTGGTAGAATAGAGGAATTGGGGATTAGGAAGATAGAGGGATAGGAATAGAAGGATAATCAATTGAGAAAAAAAGTGAAGTTTCCCCTTTTCCCAAAGGGAAAATGTTCCCGAGGATACTTAGAGTGGGAAGAAGGTAGAGATGGTGTTTGATTGTCACAATTATACGGGAGAAAGAAAGTGAAGCTTGCTGCTTTTGAGTTTTCAGATTATGCCAAAGTGTGGTGGGATAAACGTGTTGAATCGAAAAGGAATGGCAAACCACCCTATTGAGTCTTGGAAGAATGAAGGGGTGATAAAGAAGGGGTTTATGCCTGCGTATTCTATCGTAATTGCACAATAAATGAAAACTCTTAAAAAGGAAAGTCGAAGTGGGGGTGAGATTTTAAGGGGATGGGGTTACTATGATTAGGGCGAATATAAAGGAGGTAGAGGGGAAACAGGGTAGTTTCTTGCTGGGTTGAATGGGGGAATACAAAATGTAGTAGAATTGCGCTTATGTGGAATTGGAAGAAGGTTATATGGCTATAAAGGTTGAGAACCAAAGGGGGGAAAGTAGTAGTCTGCAGGGTTTCAACGGGGTGCGGGTTTCATCCCCTAGAAGACAAAACCAAGGAAAAAGGAAGAAAATCTATCCCTACCAGCCAAAAGGAGAGCAGAAGCAACGGGTTTTATCAGGTAACCAAGGTAAACCGATTCTTTACTCCAGAAATCATGAATTAAAGTTTTAAATGCTCAAGTAGAGGCCATTGCAGTCAATGTCCGAATAAGGTGTTATGATTTGCGTGATGATGGTGAGTATAAGAGAGGGGGATAGTGAAAGGATGTATGCCCCCATTGGGGGACGCAGTGATGATGAGGACCCTGCAGCAGGGAGTTTTTTGGAGAAAGTGAAGCGGTTTTAAAATGTGCGGGTGAAAAAAGAAGGGAGGTGCAACAAGAGAATATTTTATAATAGAGTTATCAGGTGACATACTTGCATTTGATCTTGAGGGGGGGACTTGCATAAGTGGTGAGTATTTTATTGCGAGAGGCGGGACTCAAGACTAATAAACCCCATATATAAATTACAGTGGCTGTGATAGTAGCGAGACAAAGGGTGATAAGCAGCCTTGATTGTTTTTTGCTCGGTAGGTATGAGGATGAGGTGTTATCGTGTGTGCAAAGGCAGTCATGTTATTGGGAAGGCCAGGGAGTTTGATAAGAAGGTTGTTCAGGGGTTTTCAAAAAGTATACACTTGTTCCCCAAAGGAAAAATTTTTAAACCCAAAACCCTTTAAACCCCTAAACGGGTATGAGGATCAGTTGCAGCTACAACAACTTTTGCAAAATATAAGGTGAGTGAAAAAAAAGGGGGAGAGTGAGAGAGCAAAAGCATCAAAAAAAAAAGGAAAACACAAAAGTCGAAATCAAAAGGAAAAAAGAGGAAGGCGGGAAAGAGTGGAGAGACCAAGTGAAGGGGGATCAATTTTGGTGGTGAGTGAAAAGGAGAGTGCACCTTTGAAAAAAGGAGAGTTGTGTGGTAAGACGAGGTGTGAGGAACGTTTGATGAAGTAACCTATGTTGTTGTGGTTTTTAAAGGGAAAAATTGTTTGAATACTAACGAACTTTTTAACTCTTTGCCTACTGGGGTTTGTGTCTATTGGCGGGATTTTGAAGATGTCTTCCCTGGGGAGTTTCCCAAAAGGGGTTACCACCTATTTGTGGTATTGAGCACAGATCAGCCTTGAAACCCGAAGCATCTATTCCAAACAAATGCTTATGGGGAGCAATCCAGAGGGACAAAGGAACTCCAAAGGCGGGTAGTAAATTAAAGGAGAAGGGGTCGTGGAGAAAGATGAGCCCATGTGAGGCCTGTGTTTTTGGTGCCTAAGAAGGATGGGTCTGGGGGAATGGGGTTTTCATTGCCGCCTCAACAACATCACGAAAAAAGTACGTGATCCCTTTCCCTTTTCCCCCCCTTAGAGACATTTTGATGAGTTACTTTGGGTCTGTGCCTTTTCCAAAAATTTGATTTGAAAAGGGGTTCCCCAAATTTGAAAAAAAAGAAGGTGATAAAAAAAATTTAAAAAAATATATATTTTTTTAATTTTTTTTAATAAATATTTTTTAAAATTTAAATTTTTTTTTTATTGGAAATTTTTTTTTATTTTATATTTTTTAAAAAAATTTTAAAAAATTTTATTTTAAATTTTAAATTTAAGGGGAAAAATTTTGCTAAAATCAAAAAATGCACTTTTTGCAAGACAAACTTTGTTTCTTGTTTTATTGTTTGTGCACGGGGGAAAAAGGTTGATGGGGAAAAAAATTCGTGCAATCCAAGAATGGCCCAGTCAAAATAATGTAAGAATGTGCGGAGTTTCCCTGGATAGTGACTTTTACAGGAGGTTTGTAAAAGGGTTTTAGACATTGTAGCACCACTTATGAGGTAATCAAAAAGAAGTGGGGGTTTTGATGGAGAGCAACAAAAGAAGACCTTTTAGACGCTTAAAATAAGGGATTATGCCCCTTACTTGCTTTAATTTCTCAAAAATTTTGAAATTGAATGTGATGCTTATAATAGGTATTGGGCAGTCTCATGCAGGAGAGAAGCCAAATTTCTTTTTTTAGTGAAAGCTAAGTGGGGCAACCCTTGAATACCCTACTTTGACAAGGGGTTATATGCATTTGGGTTTGAGCGTGGAGACTTGGCAACACTATCTTTGGCCAAAAAAAATCGTGATCCACATTTCTGAATCCTTAAAGTACTTAAGGGACAACATAAGCTAAACAAAAAGCATGCTCGTTGGGTTGGGGTTCACGAAAAATTTCCCATGTCATCCCCCTACAACAAGGTAAAGAGAATTTTTTGCTGATCACTTTCTAAAGGATCCTATCTCTACTCTTTTTTTAAACTGCTTTGGGTTTTTAGCACATTAAGGAATTTTAGCTGCGATCGAGATTTTTGTGAAGAGATGTGCATTGTGAGAAGAGTGGTCATGGGAAAAATTTTATAAGCTAAGGATTCTTGTTTGGGGAATAAACTTTGCATTTCCCAAAATTTTTCTTTAAGAGAATTATTAATGGGGATTTTCATGGGGAGGTTTAAGGGCCCTTTTGGAGTAGCTAAAACCTTAGGGTATTGCAGGGAAAACTTTATTGGCCTCACATAAAAAAAGATTTTGAGAGGATTTGGAGCGTTGGCATTTTAAAAAAAAGCAAAACTAGAGTCCAAAACCCCATGGTTTATATCCCACTTCCCATTCCCCCTGGCCTTGGGTAGATATTTCCATGGATTTTGTGTTAGGTTACCCCCGGTCTAAGCATGGTCAGACTCTATTTTGTAGTCTTGATAGATTTTCCCAAGATTTGGGACATTTCATTTTTTGCACAAAACAAATGATGCTTGCATATTCTTTAAATTTTTTTTTTAAGGAAGTGTGAGATTTCATGGTATGCCTGAACAATCGTATCGATAAGTTGGGGTGTTTTTGGCTACTTCTTTGGGGCCTGGGGCTAAGTTTGGAACTAAGCTATTGTTTTTTTACTATTGCATCCCCAAACTGATGGGCAAAAAGAGGTAGTACATCGAACTTTTTCTACTTTGTTAAAGCAATCATTAAAAAGAACATTAAATTGGGAGGATTGTTTGCCCCATGTTGAATTTGCCCATAATCGCCAATGCATTTGCTACTAAATTTTCTCTTTTTGAAATTGTGTATGGTTTTAATCCACCCAACTCCTTTAGTTTTTTCACCTCCCCCTATTTCTGAGTAAAGTAATCTAGAGGGAAAAGAAAGCAGAAATTTTTTAAACAGATCCATGAAAGGCAAGATTAAACATTGAGCGAAAAAAAGGGGGTAGTATGTGAAACAATCAATAAGGGGCGTCAAAGCTATTTTTGAACCTGGAGACTGGGTTTGGGTTCCAAAGGCAAAGAGCGGTTTCTATGCGGTCGATCTAAATTATTCCAGAGGGATGGACCTTTTTAAATTCTTGAACGCTAATGATAAGCATCAAGATAGATTTTACAAGTGAGTATCAAGTAAGTATATTTTAATGTTATATTGAGTCCCTTTTTTTAGGCGACGATTGAGGGAAAAACCTTTCAAGGGGGGGAATGATGAGAACCAATGGGAGCCAAGCCAGAAGTGGAAAGTGGGTCCTCTTGAAATGCCACCCGGACCGATCACAAGAACCAAACGAAACGATTCAAGGAAGCATTAAGGGGGTTTATAAAAAGGTGTCCCCGAAAACCGGAGAGGGTTAGAGCAACCGGGAATGACTTGAGTTTTACAAGTATTTAAGGAGATCAAAGCTAGGAGGTCAAAGCCTTGACAATGCGGCCTGGCATGCTGGCCTTGACCCGGGGATTCCCTTCGCCACGTAGAAAGACTACGCCCAATTACTACGCCGCCGACCTTTCTACCCCCGCATCCTACACCGGGTATACCCCGGCTTTCATTCCCTGTTTGTTTTTTTCCCCGACTTTATGATGTTTTTTTCGTTTTGGGCTTTTATTATTACAAGTTGTAAAAAAAACCTAATTAAGCTTTTGGGGGTTTGGAAACAGAACATAGAACACACTACAAGGTTTTTAATAACACATTTTTAGAAATTCCCTCTTTGGTTCTCTAAAGAACTTCTCTTGATTTATCGGATTTCTTCTGTGGCATTTATCCCGAAATTTTCAATCAATCTTTCTCCCCAAATTTTGGCGCTACAGAATATACTAATTCTTGCCTCACTTATAGGAAAAGGGGCGCGGTTCCCCTCGTTTGTTTTTGGATCTTGGGTTGCAAAACCCCAAAAATTTTGGGATTTAGTTTCGTTCAGGGGGTGGTTCTTCACAAAACTCCTCAAAACCTACTTAAAAGATTTATTCTTGCCCCTTTGGGTTTTTAAAAACCACAAATTACAACTATGCCACTTTTAAGGTGGCCTCCTAAAAGAAAATTACAATCAAAATGAAAGGTCACAAAAGAAAAACAATATAAAGTTCCATACAAAAGGGGAAATATATAAAAGAAATGAGTCTTCATGATGCCGGTCTTTTAAAGGTTTCTTTTGAATTAAGCCCGTGAAATCCCCATTCGCTCAAGGTATAGGTGATTTGGTATCTTGTAGGCCCGATAAAAGAGCCTGCTGAAATGTACAAATTTTAATTTAAAAAAATTATCTTCCTCAAGATTAGGTTTTCATGCAAAATTCTCAAAACTAAATTATTTTAGACCCTTAGCTCGGCCCTGGTGTAACTTTGTAAGTCTGATTCCCAAACAAATTTTTTGCAGATTTTATGGATAAACTTATTTGTTTTTTTTTCCGAACATTAGGGGGGACGCCCGTCTATCGGGGTAGGGGTTTGTAAAAGAAAGTGGGTGAGATGTGCCAATACGGCAACAGCATGGAGTGATCAAACTGTGGTGGCCCAAAAAGTGATTTATATGGGATTGATTAAGCCCTTTGTTTTTTCTTGTTTTTCTTACAAATTTATATTTGGTCTAGAATAATTTGGTCTATAATTGAAAAGGGGAAAAAATTTCACAGTACAAAGGGCCCATATTGTAGAGCTTCGGGGGTTTGCGGCTTTAACACCTAAACTGTAACCAACATTCCAAAGCCAGTTTAATGCCATTCATAGAACTAGGGAATTTTGATAGGTCCAATTGACAGTTTAAAATCGTCAAACCCACTACGGTTTTTTTTCTTCTTTTCTTTTTCCAAAATTTATTTATCTCCCCTACCTTTTTAAATACTATTCCCTTCCTTTTCGACTTAATTTTTAAAAAAATATTTTCAAATACTTAATATGTTAGTTAAAATTTAACGAATCGATACTAGTTTATGTATTTCATCAGTAAAAAACCATGTACCGGGGAGAGCCCCCTTTAATTTTATTATATAAATTGGTAGGGTGTTAAAGAAAAGGACGAAAGGGAAGAAACTAGCCTTTCCTCTTATCCATGAACCGGGATTAAAATGAAAAAATAAAGGACTAGTATTTTTCCCCAAAGGGGGTACAATGTCAGAGTAAAAATAAATGGGTAGTACTTTTCTTTTATATAAAAATTTTAAAACTAAAATAAAAAAATGATAAAAATAAAAAAAATGTTTTTTAAAAATTAAGAAAGGTTTAGGCCAGATAATTTCCTGGACTTCACAAAATTTTTAAAATTTAAAAAATAAGCGAATAAGGAAAAAAAAAAAATTTGGAAAAAATAAGGTTAAAATAAAATAAAATTTGGAAAGCAAGATAAAAAGTTTAAAACCTTTACGCAAAAAAAGAGGCAATTTTAAAAGTTTGGCCATTTTTAAAAACCTAAATTAAAAAAAGTTTTTTTTGAAGTAAATTAAAAAAAATTTCTTTATCAAATTCTTATGAAATTAAAAAAAAAAGAATTTTTTAGGCGAGATTGGGGAAAGGAAATTTTCTCGCAAGAAACAATTTAAAGAATGCTAAGAGAATGTAAAATTTTTTGTTTTTACGATTGGGATGTGGCCGACTTTGAGTACCACCGCCTATAAGAGCCAAATGCAGTTCCACTTAAGTGCCACATGGTTTATAGTAATGTTTGACTAAGTGTTAAAATTTGATTCATTAATGTTGGTGATGGATTTGTACTTAGCTAAAAGGTGATTTTGGATGATATGAGCATCCCTATCTTTCTATGGAGCATAGGACCTAAAAATGAATGACCACTCGTATTTTGTGAAGCCACTATGATTTTACTTAAGTGAATTTCATGATTTGTGAAAGATTGATTTAACATAGTTTGGTTTGCATATTGTGATGCCATGATTGAATTATGCATTATGAACACCTTTAAATTATAATCGGAATGTAACAGTAGTTACCCTTTGGAAAAAAATACAGGTTTTGAATTTAGAAAACAATATTATAAATATTGTCAACATCCCCCTTTAAAAAACAGACATGGTTTATTTGGATATATTATATTATTAGTGTTTTTCGTTTGAATGATTAAATTTGGTTTTAAATTTCTATTGACATCGTGCCTATTGAAAATGTACATGTTCTTTTCTTTATGGGATGACACAAAAAAAAGGTAAGGGTCATACTTTTTAGACTTGGGTTGAACAACAAACCTAGGGGCTCAAATTTAACAAATTTGGTTTTAAAGGGAAACACAATTTTTAAAAAATAGACCTAAAATCCTATCAAACAAAAATTTAGAAAGTTAGAGATCTAAAAGGGCCTACCTAGTATTTAAATTTTGTTGAGCAAGGAAGTTTTTTGAAACTTGTGTAAAATCTAAAGCCCTTTATGCAATAAAATTTTTTAAAAAAATTAAGGACAAATATGTAAATATCCTAAAATTTTGGGGGGTAAAATCGTCTTTTTCGAAAAGGGTTTATAACCCCGATACCAACTCCCCTCTTTTGTCTTTCTAGTGCCACAAAACAAACAAGAAAAAATTTTGCTACACCATGGGATTGCTAATACAGATGAAAACAAGATAGTAGGGAAAAAATTTTAAAAATTCAATGGTTACTAACTAGTGGAGTAGGGGACTCAATACATTACATACTTTGTTTAACAAAATTTGAAATTTTGGGGAAAAAACAAATGACAGGGGAATCCACAACAAGGGTTGACCCGTGGGGTTTTAAGTAAGTAAACATTTATGTAATTTTAAATTTGATAATAATTTTTTAGGGTTAAGTTAAATAGGAATAAAAAGAATTTAAATTAGGAGGGAAAAATAAATTGAGGAAATTTGAGTTCACAAAGGATAACGGAGATATACGGCCTATCAACCGTCACGTTCTAATATGTTAAACCCCAAAATACTGAGAGATACAGGGGACTATAGGGGGATTTCAACCTGCTAAATGCAAGACATGTCGAGAGTTACAGACCGTCACACGGTCATGTTCCCATGTGTTGAGCCTAAAACTCACCAAAAGAAAACATGACCCTTTTACTCGGTCCGCATTGCTAGTTAACTACACGACCTCCCCTATGGCCGTGTTGAGTGAAAAAATAAATTCATTAAAAATCTATTTAACTCCCAATTTTTAAATAAATTTTCCCCACAACCTAGATATTAGTAAAACCTTAAAACCAAAAAATTAAAAGAAATTAAGGGAATTATTTATCTTAGATTTACTAAGAAAAATGATTATGTTGTAGAGATTAACTTAGGGCCGAAGGCTTAAGGCTAGGATTTAAGGTCTGTAACTTATGTATTTTTTTATGCTTGGTAAAGTTTAATTAGTTATTGAAATTGTTTGTTAAGGGGTTTTGGGTTAAGTGTTTTAAGTTGTATGTATATGTGCTTAGCTCAACCCAGGGGCTTGAAGGGTAGATCCCTAAGGAGCCCCCAAGATTTTTTGTGTACATTTTCCTAGTGGGTTTTTGTTGAAAATATCTAAGTTGGTTTGGGTTTAAGTAGATTAAGGGGTCATGGGTTGGGGGCCCCGGTGGCAGTTCCCCCTCACCAATTTATGTTCCAAATTGGTTAAATTATTAAAAGGGGGCATGAGTCCCTATTGTTGTTGTAGCTTAAATCTTACAGAAATAGTTTTCTGTTTTTAAGTAGTGCATGATGCATGGAAATTTTGTTCATTTTTGTTCATGCATTGTATTTTGTGTTATAGTATTGGGGAATTAGTCACCCTTTGAGGAGTTTTTTTTTTAGATGGGAATACTAGGAGAAATGTGACCCGAAAATAAAATTAAGTTAGGGAAAAAACAAAGAGAGGAAGAAGTAGTTATTACTCTATTTTGGTGATTTGGAAAGTTGTTACTTTTTTGTAAAAATAATGATTTCCCAGAGTTTTTAAATAGTTTTATAGACTTTGCTACATTAAATGTGGGGAAGTTCTGTTTAAAATTGGTTTTAAGGCTCGAAGGACGGATTTTGATGTTTTATATTTAGAGGGTGCTATTGTAGATATTGAATGGAAAATTATAGGAATTACAGGATAAAAGGTATCAAGTTGGTTTAGAGCCTTAACGTGTTCTTGTGAGATAAGGAACATGGCAAGTAGTAGTGCACTAAAGTTTTTGGGCATTACAACTTAGTGTTATCAGAGCCTGGGTTTTTATGATCTTTAGGGACTTAAGTTTAGATCTATAGGGATAGTTGATGACCCCTAAGACTATAGTTTTAATCTATAGAGCATAAGTAAAAGATCTAAAGAACTTAGGTTTATTGATCTTAAAAAATTAAGTATTGATCATTAGACATAAGTTATAGTAAAGCATAAGATATGACTTTAAAGAAATTAAGTATTTGATTTGTAAGATAGTGAGACATGAAGAGAGTGGGAAAAAAATATTGAGACATTTATTTATTTAATTATTTTCTTGTATTATTACTTTACTTGCTTTCTTTTAACTGCAAATTTTATATTACATGAGTAAACATTATGTATAATGGCTATGTGATATACCTACACACCTTTGATACTACAAAACCGATATTAACTTAAATAGATCTGGTTATCTTTTCTTAAACAGAATGCCTCCCAAAAAGAATCATGGATCAAGAGTTGGAAGGGGTGCTAGACATGACAAACCCAATGAAGAGGAAATCTAGAATCCACAGCCACAGTGAAAGGGTCAGATGGCTGAAGAGACAATTCAACTACTTCATACTATGAATCACTTGGTGGGACTGTTAACATAGCAACAACAAGCCCCCCTTGTCCCACAACACAAAAATGTCAATAACCCCCTCAGCTTTGATAGGTTCATCAAAGTAGCAAAGAATTCAACTCAAGAGTGGATGGGCCTAATTGAAGTTGAAGATTAGGTATAGGAAATGGAGAAGCCCTTTTCTATCTTTTAGATACCAAAAGATTTGGAAGGTCAATTATGCAGTATTTATGGGTGAAGGGAACTATAGCAAAATGGTAAGCCTTAGTTCCAAACTTGTAAGGGAATGAATGAATTGGACTGTATTTAAAAGGGGTTTTTTTTATTTTGAGGTACTTCCTCAGCAAAATCGAGAGACAAGATGGAAAATGAATTTCTATAACTATGAACAAGGGGACTGATAGTTGAAGAAAATAAGGCAAAGCTGAACCACCTCATCTAATTCCTCCTTAAAAATGTGTGCAACAATGATAGGTCCTAACCAATAGATTTCTAAAAGGCTTGGACTTGGACCTACAACTTACAGTGAGGGGCTTTCAACTAAATACACATGCCAAAAAAGGTTAATAAGGTTAATACCTCGAGCAGAAGAAGAAGATATTGAAGAAGAGAGCTGTAGAGTAAAATATGTTTGGGAAAAAGACCTACCTCAAGTGGAATGGGGCAAGACAAGGGCAAAAGAACCATGTGCAGCAAAGTTGAACACAAAGTGTTGCAGCCCTCCTTACAGATCAAACAAGTGCCTTTGGACACTTCCTACAGTAGGCCTAAATGTTAATGTTCTAGATGTTATGGGCTTTATGTACTGAGAAAGTATAGTAGCTAGATGGGGCATGTTTCTCCTATGAAAAGATAGGATATATTAGTAAACAATACACCAAGAGGTCAATTCCCTTTAAATTTTATATCATGTGAGAGACCAAAGGGGATACAAGTCAGCCAATTATCCTCAAGGATAAAAAAGAAATCAGACAAGCCCATTCCAACAGGTAGCTAGACCTTAGTGAGAGTATAAGGAAGTTAAAACCCCAAAGGCAAGGGGTCCTAGACAAAGAATTCCTCAAGGAGATAAAGTTATCCAAAATATCCTTAAGGATAATAAGAAAACAAAAGGCCCATTCCAACAGGCAGCTAGACCTTAATGAGAGTATAGGGAAGTAAACCACAAGCAAGGGGTCCTAGACAAAGAATTCCTACTAGGGTGTTGGCTATCCAGTAGTAGTAACACCAAGACATCCCTAACGCGGGGCAATATTGCCGGTATGCTTCCAAAATACTCCTGCAATGTTTATGTGTTGTTTGATACCAATGTGTCTATATCTTATTATGTCTAAGGATTTTGTATATGCATGTGAATTAAATGTTGAATACCTGAATGATGGCCTGGCCATTAGTACTCCTTTGGGAGTTAGAGGAAAGATAAGAAGGATACGTAGGAGAGTGGGAATAAAGATACAGGGTAGGGTGATGCTAGCAGATCTTCTAATATTAAAGATGATAGAGCTTGACATAATTTTGAGTGTCAGCTGGCTGTCAAAGTACCATGCCACCATTGCCTAACACAACATGGTGGTTGCAATTTAATATATCCAGGAAAGAATATTTTGAGTATAAGCTAAAAGTGCAAAGACCGCTAAATTATCCACCTATGAGATACGGGGCAAGAAGGTGCTAGCAATTGTCTCTATGGAAGCTAGTGGAAACCAAGATGGAAGTGGTACTTATGGTGAGGGAGTTTCCTAAAATGTTTCTAGAAGACCTTTCTAGCTTAGCCCAGCTAGAGAGATAGAATTTAACATTGACTTAGTACATAGCACAATACCAATATCAAAATAGTTTACATGATGGCATTAATAGAATTGGAATAACTGAGGAAACAGTTATAGGAGCTATAGGATAAGGGTTTCATAAGACCCAGTGTCTCTCCATTAGGTTACACAAGTCTCTGTTTGTGAAGAAGAAAGATGGAAGCATGAGACTCTATATAGATTATAGAGAGTTAAGCAAGGTCACTATCAAAAACAAATATCCTCTCCCCATTTATAGATAACCTGTTTGACCAATTACAAGGAGCTCAAGTTTTCTCCAAAGTAAACCTAAGATCAAGCTACCATCAATTATGGATTAAAGAAGGATACATTTAGAAAAAACATTTAGGACTAAATATAGGCACTACGAGTTTTTGGTGATGCCCTTTAGATAATGAATGCACCAAGTGCATTCATGGATCTAATGAATAAAGTATTCAGGGATTTTCTAAATAAATTTTTAATCGCCTTTACAGTAATATCCTGATTACTCTAAAAGCACTTAGGAGCATGAAGAGCACTTAAGACTAGTTATTAAGTAGGTTACAAGAAGAAACGTTGTATGCCAAGTTCAATAAGTGTGAATTCTAGTAGGAACAAGTAGTATTCCTAGGTCATGTGGTCAATAAAAATAGGATATCCGTAGACATTGACAAGGTGAGAGTAGTATTGGACTAACATAGACCGAAGACAGTTACAGAGGTTAGAAGCTTCTTAGGTTTAATAGGTTACTATAGGAGATTTATAAAGGGATTTTCTAAGATAGCAACTCCTCTCAACAGGCTGACATAGAAGAATGTAAGATTCAAATGGGATGATAGATGTGAAGCCAACTTTCAGGTGCTCAAAGAGAAACTTGTGTCAACGCTAGTTTTGACCTTGCCTAAGAGTGAAGAAGAATTTATGTGTATAGTGATGCTTCAATTCAAGGTTTGCAATGTGTGTTGATGCAAGGTAGTCAGGAAATAGCTTATACATCCTGCCAATTGAAGCGTATGAGAAAAACTACCCAACTCATGACTTGGAATTAGTAGCTCTAGTACTAACCTTGAAGCTATGGATGCATTCCCTATATGGAGAAATGATTGTGCCTAAAACCAAGTCTAAGCACATGCAAAACCAATTTGAAAGACAATTAGACAATGTCAATCAAACTAGCTTCCAATCACATGAACAATGGCGTCAAATCTCAATGTTTATAACCAATTCCTCAACACCACGTGATCGAGATTGAAATGAACCAAATATGTTTAGCTCTGATACCAAAGATGATGTGCCTAAATTAAGGGTTAAGCACATGCAAATTTGGGAACAAATTATAAACCTCAATGCACTTGGTTCAATCTCGGTTCAAAACTCCAATAATTTACATGAACCCTAATGGAGAGCAATAAAATCCGAATGCTCTAATTTGCAAAGTAACAATTCCACAAGGATAAAATCCTTTAAACAACAATAATACAAATGAGTTCCATGTGAATTACACACAAAAACCGCAAGAACTAATTCAAAGATCCACTTTCCCAATAAAGTGATTCCTCGGTTCAAATGAAGCTAAATTGAAGGTTAAAACTTAAAGGCTAAAACCAATCAATTGTAATAACATGAAATTGAGTACAAGTGTAATCTAATTCGGTCAATAACAAATCCAATTCAACCCTAGATACAACTCACTAGTGATGAAAAGGAAATTGCAATAAGGAAAATTTGATATTAGTCACAAATTAGCCTTAAAGCCACTCACCACAACCTTAAATTAGGATTTAAATTGATAAGAGCAATTTGTGGAATTAAGCAACCCCTAACCCTCAACACGTAACGTGTGTCTATTTTGAAAATTTTGCAAAAGTTCCTTAAAACCCTACTTAAGCAAGTATTTATACTTGCTCCCTTTAGGGTTAAAAAGTCCACAAAATTATAACTATGCCACTTTTAAGGTAGTCGGTCCTAAAACCAATTACAACCAAATAAAAAGTGTCCAAAAGCTTACATATAAATGTCCAAAGAAATAATTATAAATAAAAGTAGTGTTCATCATGCTAGCTTTCCATAAGATTCATCGGCCCAGCTCATCGTCGGTTTAGGTCAGTCCATAGATAAGCCACAAGTTAAGTCTTTTGTGAGTTCATCCATTGCCTTTGTAAAGCATGATAAGTGTGCCTGTTGGAATATAAAATACATGAATAAGAGAAAAGAGGTTAGTAACAAAAAATTTCTAAGGCCGATGTGCTCAAAATGGGCCTTCATCGCCAAGATTTGAAATCCTTTAGCTCTTGCCCTAATGATAGGTCTTCATGGATTTTGATTCTTATCATCTCCTAGGGCCTCAAAAGATTTGTCCTCAAATCTGACAGATCAAATGCGGTAGAGACTTTGTTTCCTCCTAGCAAGCCACCTGAAGAAGTATCACTGCAGAATCCCAATATCTGAAATACCACAAGGGGTGGATTGTTTTCTCTCCTCCATTTCGAGGATGTTGTCGAGTCTAATTTTTGAATTCCCATTCCTAATCCGATCTAGACTAGACCCTATGCTCATCTAATATAGATCCTCGACTTGAGTTAGGAATTTCATTTGATTTTTGGAGTCGCCACCCAACTGTTGTTGGGAAATATTGAATTAAGACTAAAGGAGCAGATTAGTCTTAATTTGGACCACTAGTCGACGTTATTTCCTCTTTTCATTTTTGTGAAAAGTGGAAAGGGAAAACCAGAGTTTCTAAGTCCGGAGGCTAACCTATTAAACCTTTACGGTTACCACCTAATCTCCTAAAATTTTTCCTCTTTAGAAATGTGTTTTTATTTTGTTTCTGTTACTTTTTATTATGTTTTTGAATTATTTCAAGAAAATGATTTTTCATTCATTTTTATGGGTTGACCCGAATGGGTGCCTACGTACCTACTATCTAGGATCAAACAAGCCGTAGTTCGCTTTTCTGAAAAATTTAAGTTTGTTTGTGAATTTTAATTTTGAAATCTCTTTTGATTTGTGTTTTTATCACTGTTGGGATTTTTTCTAAAAAATTTAAGCCTAAGCTTTAATCTGATTTTTGAAAATGATTTTTAGGAAAAAACATCAATTTTGGATTTATTTTTTGGGGGAAAAAAAAAAAAAGATTTTTTTTTTTAAATTCTA
>JBBMOL010002693.1:0-21922 GCA_037954665.1 Laguncularia racemosa
TGTTTTGTTTTTATTTATTTATTTTTTTTTTTTATTTATTTTTTTTTATTTTTTTTTTATTTTTATTTTTTTATTTTTTTTTTTTTTTTTATTATTTCTCTACATTTTTTTTTTACTTTTTTTGTTTTTTATTTTCTTTTTTATTATTTATTTTTTTATTTTTTTTTATTTTTTTTTTTTTTTTTTTTTTTTTTGTTTTTTTTTTTTTTTTTTTTTTTCTGTTTTTTTTTTCCTATTTTATATTTTTTATTTTTTTTTTTTTTGTCATTTTTTTTTTTTATTTCCAATTTTTTTTTTATCTTTTTTTATTTTATTGTTTGTTTTTTTTTTTTTTTTTTTTTATTTATTTTTTTGTTTTTATTTTTTTTTTTATTTTTTTTTCTTTTTTTTTTTTTTTTTTTTATTATTATATTTTTCTCCATATTTTTTTTTATTTTTTTATTTTTATTTATTATTTTTTTCTTCTTTTATAATTTATTTTTTTATTTTTTATTTTTTATATTTTTTTTTTTTTTTTTTTTTTTTTTTTTTTTTTTTTTATTTTTTTTTTATTTTTTTTTTATTATTTGTATTTTTTTTTTTATTTTTTTTTTATTTTTCACCAATTTTATTTAGTTATTATTTTTTTTTTTTTTTTTTATTTTATTTTTTATTTATTTTCATTTATTCTTCTTTTTTTTTTTATTTTTTTTTTTTTTTCTTATATTTTTATTTATTTTTTCTTCCTTTTTTATTTTTTTTTTTTATTATTATTCTTTTTTTTTTTTTTATTTTTTTATTTTTTTTTTTTATTTTTTTTTTTATTTTTTTTTTTTTTTTTTTTTTTTTTTTTTTTTTTATTTTTTTTTTATATTTTATTTTTTCTTTATTTTTTATTTTATTTATTTATCTTTTTGACTTTATTTTATTTTTTATTTTTTATTTTCTCTCTCACCATTTTTTGTTTTATTATTTTATCATTTATTTTTTTATTTTATTTATATGTCTTCTTCTTTCTATTTTTTTTTCATTTTATTTATTATTTCTTCCACATAATTTTTTTTATTATTTTATCTTTAATTTTTGTTTTTATTTTTATTTATTTGGCTTTTTTTTTATTCATTTTTATATTTTTTTCCATTTTTATATATTTATTTTCTCTCTTACCAACAGATTTTTTTTTCTATTTTCTTCTTTTTATTATTTATTTATTTAATTCATTGTTTTTTTTTTCATTTTTTTTGATTTTATTTTTTATTCTTCTCTCTCACGATGTTTTTTTTTTTTTTTATTTCTTGCTTCTCATTTAATTTATTTATCTTGTTTTTTTTTATTTTTTTTATTTATTTATTATTTTTCGGTCATCAGTTTTTATTTTTTTATTTTATTCACTTTATTTATTTTATTTTTCTCTCAACCAATTTTTTTTTTATTTTTAATTCTTTACTTTATTTTATTTTTATTTATTTGTTCTTTTGCTTTTATTTTTTCTCAATTTATTTTTTTTCATTTTATTTATTTTTCTTTCTGCCTTTATATTTATTATTTTTTTATTTCATTTTCTTTGTTATTTTATTTTATCGTCTTTTTTGTTTTTATTTTCATTTTATTTTATTATTTTCTCTCACATAGTATTTTTTTTTTTTTATTTTTTTTTCCTTTTTTTTTATTCAATTTTTATATTTTTTTCATTTTATATTTTATTTTTTCTCTTTGCCCAAACTAGATTTTTTTTTTTATTTACTCTTTTTTTTTAATTTTTTTAGTTGAATTACTGTTTTTGTTTTTTTTTTCATTTTATTTATTTATTTCTCTCTCTCAGCACTTTTTTTTTATTTGTCTGGTTCTATATTATTTAGTTATCTTGTTTTTTTTATTTTATTTTATTTTTATTTATTGATTTTCTTCATCATCGAATTTTTATTTTTTTATTTTATTCATTTTATTTATTTTTTTCTCTCATCCAATTTTTTTTTTTATTTTTAATACTTACTTTTATTTTATTTTATTTATTTGACTTTTGCTTTAATTTTTTTATCAATTTATTATTTCATCTTATTTATTTATCTTTTCTGACTTTATTTTTATTTTTATTTTTTTATTTCATTCACTTTATTTTATTTATTTTTCTCTCATTCCAATTTTTTTTATTTTTAATTAGTACTTTATTTTATTTTATTTATTTGTCTTTTTCTTTTATTTTTTTTTATATTTATTATTTTCATTTTATTTATTTATCTTTCTGCCTTTTTTTTTATTTTCTCTCACACCATTGTTTTGTTTTATTATTTTATCCTTTATTTTTTTTATTTTATTTATCTGTCTTTTTTTTTTAGTTTGTTATTTTTTTCATTTATTTTATTATTTTCTCTCTCACCATAATTTTGTTTTATTATTTTATTTTATTTTTGTTTTTATTTTATTTATTTGTCCTTTTCTTTTTATTCAATTTTTATATTTCTTTTCAATTTTATATTTATTATCTCTCTTGCTAAAATAAATTTTTCATTTTATTTATTTATTCTCTCTCTCACGCACTTTTTTTTTTATTTCTCTACTTTTATTTTATTTAGTTATCTTGTTTGTTTCATTTTTTTATTTATTTATTATCTCGTCATCCAATTTTATTTTTCTATTTATTCACTTTATTGATTATTTTTCTCTCATCCATTTTTTTTTTTAAATTCTTATTTTATTTTATTTATTTTTCTCTCTCTCACGCACTTTTTTTTATTTCTCACTTTATTTTATTAGTTATCTTGTTTTTTTTTTTTTTATTATTTATTCTTCATCATCGAATTTTTATTTATTATTTTATTAATTTTCTTTATTTATTTTTCTCTCATCCAATTTTTTATTCAATTCCTACTTTATTTTGTTTTATTTATTTGACTTTTGCTTTTATTTTTTTCAATTTATATTTTCATTTGATTTATTTTCTTTCTCTTTATTTATTATTTATTTTATTTTCTCTCCACCATGTTTTGTTTTATTATTTTATCCTTTATTTTTTTATTTTATTTATCTGTCTTTTTCTTTCTATTTTTTTTTTCATTTTATTTATTATTTTCACTCTCACCATAATTTAGTTTTATTATTTTATCTTTAATTTTTTGTTTTTATTTTATTTATTTGTCCTTTTCTTTTTATTCAATTTTTATATTTTTTTCCATTTTTTATATTTATTTTCTCTCTTACCCAAAACAAATTTTTTATTTTATTTCTTCCTTTTTTACTTCATTTATTTGAATTAATGTTTTTTTTTCATTTTTTTATTTATTCTCTCTCACGCACTTTTTTTTTTAATTTCTCTGCCTTTATATTATTTAGTTATCTTTTTATTTTATTTTATTTTTATTTATTTGTTTTCTTCATGAACGAATTTTTATTTTTTTTTATTTTATTCATTTTATTTATTTATTTTTCTCTCATCCAATTTTTTTTTATTTTTAATAATTACTTTATTTTATTTTATTTATTTGACTTTGCTTTATTTTTTATTATTTTCATTTTATTTATTTATCTTTCTGACTTTATTTTATTATTTTATTTTTTATTTTCTCTCTCACCATTGTTTTGTTTTATTATTTTATCATTTATTTTTTTATTTTATTTATATGTCTTCTTCTTTCTATTTTTTTTTTCATTTTATTTATTATATTCAATCTCACCATAATTTTGTTTTATTATTTTATCTTTAATTTTTAGTTTTTATTTTATTTATTTGGCCTTTTCTTTTTATTCAATTTTTTATATTTTTTCCATTTTATATATTTATTTTCTCTCTTACCCAAAACAAATTTTTTATTTTATTTCTTCCTTTTTTACTTTATTTATTTGAATTATTGTTTTTTTTCATTTTTTTGATTTTTTTGTTTATTCTCTCTCTCACGCACTGTTTTTTTTTTATTTTATTTTTATTTATTTATTATTTTGTTTGTTTTTTATTTTATTTTATTTATTTTTATTTTCGGCATCCAGTTTTTATTTTTTTATTTTATTCACTTTATTTATTTATTTTTCTCTCAACCAATTTTTTTTATTTTTAATTCTTACTTTATTTTATTTTATTTATTTGTCTTTTGCTTTTATGTTTTCTCAATTTATTATTTTCATTTTATTTATTTTTCTTTCTGCCTTTATTTCATTATTTTGTTATTTCATTTTCTTTGTTATTTTATTTATCGGTCTTTTTTTTTTATTTTTCATTTTATTTATTATTTTTCTCACACGTTAGTTTTTTTTATCTTTTTTTTCCTTTTCTTTTTATTCAATTTTTATATTTTTTTCATTTTATATATTTTTTTCTCTCTTGCCCAAACTAGATTTTTTGTTTTATTTACTTTTTTTTTAATTTATTTAGTTGAATTACTGTTTTTGTTTTCTTTTTTCATTTTATTTATTTATTCTCTCTTCAGCACTTTTTTTTTTATTTTGTCTGGTTCTATATTATTTAGTTATCTTGTTTTTTTATTTTATTTTATTTTTATTTATTGATTTTTCTTCATCATCGAATTTTTATTTTTTTATTTTATTATTTTATTTATCTATTTTTCTTCATCCAATTTTTTTTTATTTTTAATACTTACTTTATTTTATTTTATTTATTTGACTTTTGCTTTAATTTTTTATCAATTTATTATTTTATCTTATTTATTTATCTTTCTGACTTTATTTTATTATTTTATTTTTTATTTCATTCACTTTATTCATTTATTTTTCTTCATCCAATTTTTTTATTTTTAATTAGTACTTTATTTTATTTTATTTATTTTCTTTTCTTTTATTTTTTTTATATTTATTATTTTCATTTTATTTATTTATCTTTCTGCTTTATTTTTTATTTTCTCTCACACCATTGTTTTGTTTTATTATTTTATCCTTTATTTTTTTATTTTTTTATCTGTCTTTTTCTTTTTAGTTTGTATTTTTTTCATTTTATTTATTATTTTCTCTCTCACCATAATTTTGTTTTATTATTTTATCTTTTATTTTTTGTTTTTATTTTATTTATTTGTCCTTTTCTTTTTATTCAATTTTTTATTTCTTTTCATTTATATATTTATTATCTCTCTTCCTAAAATAAATTTTTCATTTTATTTATTTATTTCTCTCTCACGCACTTTTTTTTTTATTTTCTACTTTTATTTATTTAGTTATCTTGTTTGTTTTCATTTTATTTTTATTTATTTATTATCTTCGTCATCCAATTTTTATTTTTCTATTTTATTCACTTTATGATTTATTTTTCTCTCATCAATTTTTTTTTTTTTAAATTCTTATTTTATTTTATTATTTATTTCTCTCTCACGCACTTTTTTTTATTTCTCAGCTTCTATTTTATTTAGTTATCTTGTTTTTTTTTTATTTTTATTTATTTCTTTTTCATCATCGAATTTTTTTATTTATTTTATTAATTTTCTTTATTATTTTTCTCTCATCCAATTTTTTTTATTTTCAATTCTACTTTATTTTGTTTTATTTATTTGATTTTGCTTTTATTTTTTTCATTTAATATTTTCATTTGATTTATTTATCTTTCTGACTTTATTTTTTTTTATTTTTTATTTTCTCTTCACCATTGTTTTGTTTTATTATTTTATCCTTTATTTTTTTATTTTATTTATCTGTCTTTTTTTTTATTTTTTTTTCATTTTATTTTTATTTTCACTCTCCATAATTTAGTTTTTATTATTTTATCTTTATTTTTTGTTTTTATTTTATTTATTTGTCCTTTTCTTTTTATTCAATTTTTTATTTTTTTCATTTTTTATATTTATTTTCTCTCTTACCCAAAACAATTTTTTTTTTATTTCTTCCTTTTTTACTTCATTTATTTGAATTAATGTTTTTTTTTTCATTTTTTTATTTATTCTCTCTCACGCACTTTTTTTTTAATTTCTCTCCTTTATTATTTGTTATCTTTTTATTTTATTTATTTTTATTTATTTTTTTCTTCATGAACGAATTTTTATTTTTTTTATTTTATTCATTTTATTTATTTATTTTTCTCTCATCCAATTTTTTTTATTTTTTATTTTTTATATTATTGACTTTCTTTATTTTATTTTATTTATTTATCTTTCTGACTTTTTTTATTATTTTATTTTTATTTTTCTTCTCACCATTGTTTTGTTTTATTATTTTATCTTTATTTTTTTATTTTATTTATATGTCTTTTCTTTCTATTTTTTTTTTCATTTTATTTATTATTTCACTCTCACCATAATTTGTTTTATTATTTTATCTTTAATTTTTGTTTTTATTTTATTTATTTGTCCTTTTCTTTTTATTCAATTTTTATATTTTTTTCCATTTTTTATATTTATTTTCTCTCTTACCCAAAACAATTTTTTATTTTATTTCTTCTTTTTTACTTATTTATTTGAATTATGTTTTTTTTTTTTCATTTTTTTTTTTATTCTCTCTCTCACGCACTTTTTTTTTTTATTTCTCTGCTTTATTTATTTAGTTATCTTTTTGTTTTATTTTATTTTTATTTATTTTTATTTTCGATCAATTTTTATTTTTTTATTTTATTCATTTATTTATTTATTTTTCTCTCATCCAATTTTTTTTTATTTTTAATTCTTATTTTATTTTATTTTATTATTTGTCTTTTGTTTTATTTTTTTCAATTTATTATTTTCATTTTATTTATTTTTTTTTCTTTATTTTTTTATTTTTTATATTTTCTTTTTCTATTTTTTTTTTTCGTTTTATTTATTATATTCATTCCATAATTTTTTTATTATTTTCTTTAATTCTAGTTTTTTTTTTATTTTTTGCCTTTTCTTTTTATTCAATTTTTATATTTTTTTCATTTTATATATTTATTTTCTCTCTTCCCAAACTAATTTTTTTTTTTATTTTCTTTTTTTATTTATTTATTGAATTATGTTTTTTTTTCATTTTTTTATTTTATTTTTTTATTCTCTCTCTCACGCACTTTTTTTTTATTTTCTGTTCTATTATTATTTAGTTATCTTGTTTTTTTATTTTATTTTATTTTTATTTATTATTTTCGCATCCAGTTTTTATTTTTTTATTTTATTCATTTATTTATTTATTTTTCTCTCAACCAATTTTTTTTATTTTTAATTCTTACTTTATTTTATTTTATTTATTTGCTTTTGCTTTATTTTTTCAATTTATTATTTTCATTTATTTATTTTCTTTCTGACTTTATTTATTATTTTTTATTTATTTTCCTTGTTATTTTATTTATCATTTTTTTTTTTATTTATTTTATTTATTATTTTCTCTCACACCGATTTTTTTTTATTTTTTTTTCCTTTTTTTTATTCAATTTTTATTATTTTTTTCATTTTATATATTTATTTTCTCTCTTGCCCAAACTAGATTTTTTGTTTTATTTACTCTTTTTTTTAATTTATTTAGTTGAATTACTGTTTTTGTTTTCTTTTTTCATTTTATTTATTTATTCTCTCTCTCACGCACTTTTTTTTTATTTGTTGGTTCTATATTATTTAGTTATCTTGTTTTTTTATTTTATTTATTTTTATTTATTGTTTTCTTCATCATCGAATTTTTATTTTTTTATTTTATTTATCTATTTTCTCTCATCCATTTTTTTTATTTTTAATATTACTTTATTTATTTATTTATTTGACTTTGCTTTAATTTTTATCAATTTATTATTTTCATCTTATTATTTATCTTTCTGACTTTATTTTATTATTTTATTTTTTTATTTCATTCACTTTATTATTTATTTTTCTCTCATCCAATTTTTTTATTTTAATTGTACTTTATTTTATTTATTTATTGTCTTTTTCTTTTATTTTTTTATTTATTATTTTCATTTTATTTATTTATCTTTCTGCCTTTATTTTTATTTCTCTCACCCATTTTTTGTTTATTATTTTATCCTTATTTTTTTTTTTATTTATCTGTCTTTTTCTTTTTAGTTTGTATTTTTTCATTTTATTTATTATTTTCTCTTCACCATTTTTTTTTTTTTTTGTTTATTTTATTTATTTGTCCTTTTCTTTATTCAATTTTATATTTCTTTTATTAATTTTACTCTCTTGCCTAATAAATTTTTCATTTTATTTATTTATTCTCCTCACGCACTTTTTTTTATTTCTCTACTTATTTATTTAGTTATCTTGTTTGTTTTCATTTATTTTTATTTATTTATTATCTTCGTATCCAATTTATTTTTCTATTTTATTCACTTATTGATTATTTTCTCTCATCAATTTTTTTTTAAATTCTTATTATTTTATTATTTATTTCTCTCTCACACTTTTTTTTTTTCTCAGCTTCTATTTTATTAGTTATCTTGTTTTTTTTATTTTTATTTATTTACTTTCTATCATCGAATTTATTTTTATTTTATTATTTTTTTATTTTCTCTCATCCAATTTTTATTTTATCTTATTTTTTATTATTGACTTGCTTTTTTTTTTTCAATTAATATTCATTTGATTTATTCTTTTGACTTTATTATTATTTTATTTTTTTTTTTCTCTCTCCCATTGTTTTTTTTATTATTTTATCCTTTATTTTTATTTTATTTATTGTCTTTTTCTTTCTATTTTTTTTTCATTTATTATATTTCATTCACCATAATTTGTTTTATTATTTTATCTTTAATTTTTGTTTTTATTTTATTTATTTGCCTTTTCTTTTTATTCAATTTTTATATTTTTTCCATTTTTTATTTATTTCTCTCTTACCAAAAAAATTTTTTATTTTATTTCTTCCTTTTACTTCATTTATTGAATTAATGTTTTTTTTCTTTTTTATTATTCTCTCCGCACTTTTTTTTAATTTCTTGCTTTTTTATTTAGTTTCTTTTTTTATTTTATTTTATTATTTTTCTTCAACAATTTTTTTTTTTTTTTATTCTTTATTTATTATTTTTTCTACAATTTTTTATTTTTAATTTACTTTTTTTATTTTTTATTTCTTTGCTTTATTTTTATATTTATTTTATTTTTTTTTTTTCATTTTTTTTTTTTTATTTTTATTTTTTTACTTTTTTTTATTATTTTTCTTATTTTTTATTTTTTTTTTTTTTTTCTTTTTTTTTTCATTTTATATTATTCTCTCACCAAATTTTTTTTTTATTTCTTTTTTTTATTTTTTTATTTTTTTTTTATTTTTTTATTTTTCCATTTTTTTTTTTTTTTCTTCCTTTTATTTTTTCTTTTTTTATTATTTTTATATTGTTTTTTTTTCATTTTTTTTATTTTTATTTTATTTTTTTTATTTTTTATTTATTTTTATTTTGTTTTTTTATTTATTATTTTATTTATTTTTATTTTTTTTTTTTCACATTTTTTTTTTAATTTTATATTATTTTTATTTATTTATTGTCTTCTTTATTTTTTATTTATTTATTTATTTCTTCCATATTTTTTTATTTTTTTTTTTTTTTTTTTTTTTATTTTTTTTCTTTTTTTTTTTTTTTCTTTTATATTTTATTTTTATTTTTTTTTTTTTACTTTTTTTTATTTTTTTTTTTTATTTTTTTTTTTTATTTTTTTTTATTCTCTCTCTCACGCACGTTTTTTTTTTTTTCTCTGCTTCTATTTATTTAGTTATCTTGTTTTTTTATTTTATTTTTATTTATTTATTATTTTCGGCATCCATTTTTATTTTTTTATTTTATTCATTTATTTATTTTTTTTCTCTCAACCAATTTTTTTTTATTTTTTAATTCTTACTTTATTTTATTTTATTTATTTGTCTTTTGCTTTTATGTTTTCTCAATTTATTATTTTCATTTTATTTATTTTTCTTTCTGCCTTTATTTCATTATTTTGTTATTTCATTTTCTTTGTTATTTTATTTATCGGTCTTTTTTTTTTATTTTTCATTTTATTTATTATTTTCATCACACCGTATTTTTTTTTTATCTTTTTTTTCTTTTCTTTTTATTCAATTTTTATATTTTTTTCATTTTATATATTTATTTTTCTCTTGCCCAAACTGATTTTTTGTTTTTTATTTACTCTTTTTTTTTAATTTATTTAGTTGAATTACTGTTTTTGTTTTCTTTTTTCATTTTATTTATTTATTCTCTCTCTCACGCACTTTTTTTTTATTTGTCTGGTTCTATATTATTTAGTTATCTTGTTTTTTTATTTTATTTTATTTTTATTTATTGATTTTCTTCATCATCGAATTTTTATTTTTTTATTTATATCTTTTATTTATCTATTTTTCTCTCATCCAATTTTTTTTATTTTTAATACTTACTTTATTTTATTTTATTTATTTGACTTTTGCTTTAATTTTTTATCAATTTATTATTTTCATCTTATTTATTTATCTTTCTGACTTTATTTTATTATTTTATTTTTTTATTTCATTCACTTTATTTATTTATTTTTCTCTCATCCAATTTTTTTATTTTTAATTAGTACTTTATTTTATTTTATTTATTTTCTTTTTCTTTTATTTTTTTTATATTTATTATTTTCATTTTATTTATTTATCTTTCTGCCTTTATTTTTTATTTTCTCTCACACCATTGTTTTGTTTTATTATTTTATTCCTTTATTTTTTATTTTATTTATCTGTCTTTTTCTTTTTAGTTTGTATTTTTTTCATTTTATTTATTATTTTCTCTCTCACCATAATTTTGTTTTATTATTTTTTTTATTTTTTTTATTTTATTTATTTGTCCTTTTCTTTTTATTCAATTTTTATATTTCTTTTCAATTTATATATTTATTATCTCTCTTCCTAAAATAAATTTTTCATTTTATTTATTTATTCTTCTTCTCACTGCACTTTTTTTTTTATTTCTCTACTTTTATTTTATTTTAGTTATCTTGTTTGTTTTCATTTTATTTTTATTTATTTATTATCTTGTCTCCAATTTTTATTTTTCTATTTTATTCACTTTATTGATTTATTTTTCTCTCATCCAATTTTTTTTTTTTTTAAATTCTTATTTTATTTTATTTATTTATTCTCTCTCTCACGCATTTTTTTTTATTTCTCAGCTTTATTTTATTTAGTTATCTTGTTTTTTTTTTTATTTTTATTTATTTACTTTCTTCATCATCGAATTTTTATTTATTTATTTTATAATTTTCTTTATTTTTTTTTCTTATCCAATTTTTTTTATTTTCATTCTACTTTATTTTGTTTTATTTATTTGACTTTTGCTTTTATTTTTTTCAATTTAATATTTTCATTTGATTTATTTATCTTTCTGACTTTATTTTATTATTTTATTTTTTATTTTCTCTCTCACCATTTTTGTTTTATTTTTTTCTTTATTTTTTTTTTTATTTATCTGTCTTTTTCTTTCTATTTTTTTTTTATTTTATTTATTATTTTCACTCTCACCTAATTTAGTTTTATTATTTTATCTTAATTTTTGTTTTTATTTTATTTATTTGTCCTTTTCTTTTTATTCATTTTTATATTTTTTTCATTTTTTATATTTATTTTCTCTCTTACCAAAACAAATTTTTTATTTTATTTCTTCCTTTTTTACTTCATTTATTTGAATTAATGTTTTTTTTTCATTTTTTTTATTTATTCTCTCTCACGCACTTTTTTTTTAATTTTCTCTGTTTATATTATTTAGTTTATTTTTATTTTATTTTATTTTTATTTATTTTTTTCTTCATGAACGAATTTTTTTTTTTTTATTTTATTCATTTTATTTATTTATTTTTTCTCATCCAATTTTTTTTTATTTTAATAATTATTTATTTTATTTTATTATTTGACTTTGCTTTTATTTTTTCATTTATTTATTTATTTTTATTATTTTATTATTTATTTTTTATTTTCTCTTCACCATTGTTTTGTTTTATTATTTTACATTATTTTTTTATTTTATTTATATGTCTTCTTCTTTCTATTTTTTTTTCATTTTATTTATTATATTCAATCTCACCATAATTTGTTTTATTATTTTATCTTTAATTTTAGTTTTTATTTTATTTATTGGCCTTTTTTTTTATTCAATTTTTATATTTTTTTCTTTTATATATTTTTTTTTTTACCAAAAAATTTTTTATTTTTTTCTTTTTTACTTTATTTATTTGAATTATTGTTTTTTTTTTTCTTTTTTTGATTTTATTTTTTTATTCTCTCTCTCAGCACTGTTTTTTTTTTTTTTATTTCTCTCTTCTTTTAATTTAGTTATCTTGTTTGTTTTTATTTATTTTTTTTATTTATTATTTTCGGCATCCAGTTTTTATTTTTTATTTTATTCACTTTATTTATTTTTTTTCTCTCAACCAATTTTTTTTATTTTTAATTCTTACTTTATTTTATTTTATTTATTTGTCTTTTGCTTTTATGTTTTCTCAATTTATTATTTTCATTTTATTTATTTTTCTTTCTGCCTTTATTTCATTATTTTGTTATTTCATTTTCTTTGTTATTTTATTTATCGGTCTTTTTTTTTTATTTTCATTTTATTTATTATTTTCTCTCACACCGTATTTTTTTTTATCTTTTTTTTCCTTTTCTTTTTATTCAATTTTTATATTTTTTTCATTTTATATATTTATTTTCTCTCTTGCCCAAACTAGATTTTTTGTTTTATTTACTCTTTTTTTTAATTTATTTAGTTGAATTACTGTTTTTGTTTTCTTTTTTCATTTTATTTATTTATTCTCTCTCTCACGCACTTTTTTTTTATTTGTCTGGTTCTATATTATTTAGTTATCTTGTTTTTTTATTTTATTTTATTTTTATTTATTGATTTTCTTCATCATCGAATTTTTTTTTTATTTTATTCATTTTATTTATCTATTTTTCTCTCATCCAATTTTTTTTATTTTTAATACTTACTTTATTTTATTTTATTTATTTGACTTTTGCTTTAATTTTTTATCAATTTATTATTTTCATCTTATTTATTTATCTTTCTGACTTTATTTTATTATTTTATTTTTTTATTTTCATTCACTTTATTTATTTATTTTTCTCTTCATCCAATTTTTTTATTTTTAATTAGTACTTTATTTTTATTTTATTTATTTGTTTTTTTTCTTTTTATTTTTTTTTATATTTATTATTTTCATTTTATTTATTTATCTTTCTGCCTTTATTTTTTATTTTCTCTCAACCATTGTTTTTTTTTATTATTTTATCCTTTATTTTTTTTTTTATTTATCTGTCTTTTTCTTTTTAGTTTGTATTTTTTTCATTTTATTTATTATTTTCTCTCTCACCATAATTTTGTTTATTATTTTATCTTTTTTTTTTTTTTTATTTTATTATTTGTCCTTTTCTTTTTATTCAATTTTTATATTTCTTTTCAATTTATATATTTATTATCTCTCTTGCTAAAATAAATTTTTTCATTTTATTTATTTATTCTCTCTCTCACGCACTTTTTTTTTTTATTTCTCTACTTTTATTTTTATTTATTATCTTGTTTGTTTTCATTTTATTTTTATTTATTTTATTATCTTTCGTCATCCAATTTTTATTTTTCTATTTTTATTCACTTTATTGATTTATTTTTCTCTCATCAATTTTTTTTTTATTTTAAATTCTTATTTTATTTTATTTATATTTATTCTCTCTCTCACGCATTTTTTTTTATTTCTCAGCTTCTATTTTATTTAGTTATCTTTTTTTTTTTTTTTTTATTTATTTACTTTCTTCATCATCGAATTTTTATTTTTTATTTTATTTAATTTTCTTTATTTATTTTTCTCTCATCCAATTTTTTTTATTTTCATTCCTACTTTATTTTGTTTTATTTATTTGACTTTTGCTTTTATTTTTTTTCAATTTATATTTTCATTTGATTTATTTATCTTTCTGACTTTATTTTATTATTTTTTTTTTTATTTTCTCTCTCACCATTGTTTTGTTTTATTATTTTATCTTTATTTTTTTATTTTATTTATCTGTCTTTTTCTTTCTATTTTTTTTTTCATTTTATTTATTATTTTCACTCTCACCATAATTTAGTTTTATTATTTTATCTTTAATTTTTTGTTTTTATTTTATTTATTTGTCCTTTTCTTTTTATTCAATTTTTATATTTTTTTCCATTTTTTATATTTATTTTCTCTCTTACCCAAAACAAATTTTTTATTTTATTTCTTCCTTTTTTACTTCATTTATTTGAATTAATGTTTTTTTTTTCATTTTTTTATTTATTCTCTCTCACGCACTTTTTTTTTTAATTTCTCTGCCTTTATATTATTTAGTTATCTTTTTATTTTATTTTATTTTTATTTATTTATTTTCTTCATGAACGATTTTTATTTTTTTATTTTATTATTTTATTTATTTATTTTTTCTCATCCATTTTTTTATTTTTAATATTACTTTTTTTATTTTATTTATTTACTTTGCTTTTATTTTTTTATTTTATTTTATTTATCTTTCTGACTTATTTATTTTTTATTTTATTTTCTCTCTCACCATTGTTTTGTTTTATTATTTTATCATTTATTTTTTTATTTATTTATATGTCTTCTTCTTTCTATTTTTTTCATTTTATTTATTATATTCAATTCCTAATTTTGTTTATTATTTCTTAATTTGTTTATTATTTATTTGGCCTTTTTTATTCAATTTATTTTTATTTATTATTTTTTCTTTTTTATTATTTTTTTTTTTTTTATTTTTTTTTTTTTTTTTTTTTTTTTTCTTCCAGTTTTTTTTTATCTTGCTTCTATAATGTTATCTTGTTTGTTTATTTATTTATTATTTATTATTTCGCATCATTTTTTTTTTTTATCACTTTATTAATCTAATTTTTTTTTAATTCTTATTTATTTTATTTTGTTTTGTTTCATTTTTTTCATTTTATTTTTTCTTTCCTTTATTTCATTATTTTGTTATTTCATTTTCTTTGTTATTTTATTTATCGGTCTTTTTCTTTTTATTTTCATTTTATTTATTATTTTCTCTCACACCGTAATTTTTTTTTTATCTTTTTTTTCCTTTTCTTTTTATTCAATTTTTATATTTTTTTCATTTTATATATTTATTTTCTCTCTTGCCCAAACTAGATTTTTTGTTTTATTTACTCTTTTTTTAATTTATTTAGTTGAATTACTGTTTTTGTTTTCTTTTTTCATTTTATTTATTTATTCTCTCTCTCACGCACTTTTTTTTTATTTGTCTGGTTCTATATTATTTAGTTATCTTGTTTTTTTATTTTATTTTATTTTATTTATTGATTTTCTTCATCATCGAATTTTTATTTTTTTTATTTTATTCATTATTTCTTTTTCTTCATCCCAAATTTTTTTTTTATTTTTAATACTTTACT
Organism: Laguncularia racemosa; assembly: GCA_037954665.1. Classification (NCBI taxonomy): domain Eukaryota; kingdom Viridiplantae; phylum Streptophyta; class Magnoliopsida; order Myrtales; family Combretaceae; genus Laguncularia; species Laguncularia racemosa. Next base: position 15,227 of record JBBMOL010002693.1, read on the forward strand.
TTATTTTATTTTTTTTTATTCGACTTTTGCTTTAATTTTTTATCAATTATTATTTTCATCTTATTTATTTATCTTTCTGACTTTATTTTATTATTTTATTTTTTTATTTCATTCACTTTATTCATTTATTTTTTCTCTCATCCAATTTTTTTTATTTTTAATTAGTACTTTATTTTATTTTATTTATTTGTCTTTTTCTTTTTTTTTTTTTTATATTTATTATTTTCATTTTATTTATTTATCTTTTGCCTTATTTTTTATTTTCTCTTCACACCATTGTTTTGTTTTATTATTTTATCCTTTATTTTTTTATTTTATTTATCTGTCTTTTTTTTTTAGTTTGTATTTTTTTTTCATTTTATTTATTATTTTCTCTCTCACCATAATTTTGTTTTTATTTTATCTTTTTTTTTGTTTTTATTTTATTTATTTGTCCTTTTCTTTTTATTCAATTTTTATATTTCTTTTCAATTTATATATTTATTATCTCTCTTGCCTAAAATAAATTTTTCATTTTATTTATTTATTCTCTCTCTCACGCACTTTTTTTTTTTATTCTCTACTTTTATTTTATTTAGTTATCTTGTTTGTTTTTCATTTTTATTTTTATTTATTTTATTATCTTGTCATCCAATTTTTTATTTTTTCTATTTTATTATTTATTGATTTATTTTTTCTCTCATCCAATTTTTTTTTTTTAAATTCTTATTTTATTTTATTTATTTATTCTCTCTCTCACCACTTTTTTTTATTTCTCAGCTTCTATTTTATTTAGTTATCTTGTTTTTTTTTTATTTTTTTTATTTACTTTCTTCATCATCGAATTTTATTTATTTATTTTATTAATTTTCTTTATTTTATTTTTCTCTCATCCAATTTTTTTTTATTTTCAATTCCTACTTTATTTTGTTTTATTTATTTGACTTTTCTTTATATTTTTTCATTTTAATATTTTCTTTATTTTTATCTTTCTACTTATTAATTTTTTTTTTATTTCTCTTCACCATTTGTTTATTGTTTTATTAATTTTATCTTTTTTTTTTATTTTATTTTATTTTTTTTCTCTTCTTGCTTTTTTTTTTTATTTTTATTTTATTTCACTATTTAGTTTTTTTATTTTATTTTATTTTTTTTTTTATTTTTTTATTTGTCCTTTTCTTTTTTATTTCAATTTTTATATTTTTTTATCCATTTTTTTATATTTATTTTTTTTTCCAATAACATTTTTTTATTTATTTCTTCCTTTTTTTACTTCATTTATTTGAATTAATTTTTTTTTTTCATTTTTTATTTATTTCTCTCATCCCCTTTTTTTTATTTATTTCTTCTGCCTTTATTTATTTATTTATCTTTTTATTTTATTTTATTTTTTATTTTTTATTTTCTTCATAACAATTTTTATTTTTTTTTTTTATTATTTATTTATTATTTTTCTTATCATTTTTTTTTTATTTTTTATTTATTTATTATTTTTTTATATTTATTTTATTTATTTATTTATTTATTTATTTTATTATTTTATTTTTATTTCTCTCTCACCATTGTTTTTTTATATTTTATCATTTATTTTTTTATTTTTTATATTCTTCTTCTTTTATTTTTTTTTTTTTTATTTTTTATTCTTTTCCTATTTTTTTTATTATTTTTCTTTAATTATTTTTTTTATTTTTTTATTTGTCTTTTTTTTTTATTATTTTTATATTTTTTCTTTTTATTATTATTTTATTCTTTCAATATATTTTTATTTTCCTTTTCTAATTATTTTGATTATTTTTTTTTTTTCTTTTGATTTTTTTTTTTTTTTCTACCATTTTTTTTTTTTATTATTCTCTGCTTTTTTTTTATTATCTTTTTTTTTATTTTATTTTTATTTATTTTTATTTGTCCATTTTATTCATTTTTATTTATTACTTTTTTTATCATTTTTTTAATATTTTTTTTATTTTTATTTTATTTATTTTATTTTTTATCGCTCTTTTTTTTATTTTCTCATTTATTCTTTTATTTATTTATCTTTTTTTTATTTTTTTTTTTATTTCATTTTCTTTGTTATTATTTTTTTTTTTTTTTTATTTATTTTATTTATTATTTTTCTCTCACCAATTTTTTTTTATTTTTATCTTTTTTTCTTTTTTTTATATTTCTTTTTTATATTTTTTTCATTTTATATATTTATTTTCTCTCTTGCCCAAACTAGATTTTTTGTTTTATTTACTCTTTTTTTTAATTTATTTAGTTGAATTACTGTTTTTGTTTTCTTTTTTCATTTTATTTATTTATTCTCTCTCTCACGCACTTTTTTTTTATTTGTCTGGTTCTATATTATTTAGTTATCTTGTTTTTTTATTTTATTTTATTTTTATTTATTGATTTTCTTCATCATCGAATTTTTATTTTTTTATTTTATTTATCTATTTTTCTCTCATCCAATTTTTTTTTATTTTTAATACTTACTTTATTTTATTTTATTTATTTGACTTTTGCTTTAATTTTTTATCAATTTATTATTTTCATCTTATTTATTTATCTTTCTGACTTTATTTTATTATTTTATTTTTTTATTTCATTCACTTTATTTATTTATTTTTCTCTCATCCAATTTTTTTATTTTTAATTAGTACTTTATTTTATTTTATTTATTTGTCTTTTTCTTTTATTTTTTTTATATTTATTATTTTCATTTTATTTATTTATCTTTCTGCCTTTATTTTTTATTTTCCCCACACACATTGTTTTGTTTTATTATTTTATCCTTTATTTTTTTATTTTATTTATCTGTCTTTTTCTTTTTAGTTTGTATTTTTTTCATTTTATTTATTATTTTCTTCTCACATAATTTGTTTTTTATTTTATTTTATTTTTTGTTTTTATTTATTTATTTGTCCTTTTCTTTTTATTCAATTTTTATATTTCTTTCATTTATATATTTATTATCTCTCTTGCCTAAATAAATTTTTCATTTTATTTATTTATTCTCTCTCTCACGCACTTTTTTTTTTTATTTCTCTACTTTATTTTATTTAGTTATCTTGTTTGTTTTCATTTTATTTTTATTATTATATCTTCGTCATCCAATTTTATTTTTCTATTTTATTCACTTTATTGATTTTTTTTCTTCATCCAATTTTTTTTTATTTAAATTCTTATTTTATTTTATTTATTTATTCTCTCTCTCACGCACTTTTTTTTATTTCTCAGCTTCTATTTTATTTAGTTATCTTGTTTTTTTTTTTTTTTATTTATTTACTTTCTTCATCATCGAATTTTTATTTATTTATTTTATTAATTTTCTTTATTATTTTTCTCTCATCAATTTTTTTTTTTTCAATTCCTACTTTATTTTGTTTTATTTATTTGACTTTTGCTTTATTTTTTTCAATTTAATATTTTCATTTGATTTATTTATCTTTCTGACTTTATTTTATTTTTTATTTTTTCTTTCACATTGTTTTGTTTTATATTTTATCCTTTTTTTTATTTTATTTATTGTCTTTTTCTTTTTTTTTCATTTTATTTATTATTTTCACTCTCACATAATTTGTTTTATTATTTTATCTTTAATTTTTGTTTTTTTTTTTTATTTGTCCTTTTCTTTTTATTAATTTTTTATTTTTTTTCCATTTTTTATATTTATTTTCTCTCTTACCAAAACAAATTTTTTATTTTATTTCTTCTTTTTTACTTATTTATTTGAATTATGTTTTTTTTTCATTTTTTTTTATTCTCTCTCACGACTTTTTTTTTTAATTTTCTGCCTTTATATTATTTAGTTATCTTTTTATTTTATTTTATTTTTTTTATTTGTTTTCTTCATGAACGATTTTTATTTTTTTATTATTCATTTTATTTATTTATTTTTCTCTCACATTTTTTTTTATTTTTAATAATTACTTATTTATTTTTTATTGACTTGCTTTTATTTTTATTTATTTATTTATCTTTCTGACTTTATTTTATTATTTATTTTTTATTTTCTCTTCACCATTGTTTTGTTTTATTATTTTATCATTTATTTTTTTATTTTATTTATATGTCTTTTTTCTATTTTTTTTTTTCATTTATTTATTATATTCAATCTCACCATAATTTTGTTTTATTATTTTATCTTTAATTTTTAGTTTTTATTTATTTATTTGGCCTTTTCTTTTATTCAATTTTTATATTTTTTTCATTTTTATATTTATTTCTCTCTTACCAAATTTTTTATTTTTTTCTTCTTTTTTACTTTATTTTTTGATTATGTTTTTTTTTTATTTTTATTTTTTGTTTATTCTTTCTCACGCACTGTTTTTTTTTTTTATTTCTCTCTTTATTTATTTTTATTTTTTTTTTTTTTTTATTTTTATTTATTTATTTTTTCGGACCATTTTATTTTTTTATTTATTCACTTTATTATTATTTTTCTCTCACAATTTTTATTTTTAATTATTATTTTATTTTATTTATTTTTTTTCTTATTTCTTTATTTTTTATTATTTTTTATTTTATTTTCTTGTTTTTTATTTTCTATTTTCATTTTTTTATTATTTTTCTCACTTTTTTTTATTTTTTTTTCCTTTTCTTTTTATTATTTTATTTTTTTCATTTTATTATTATTTTCTCTCTGCCAACTAATTTTTTTTTTATTTATCTTTTTTTTTATTTTTTAGTTAATTACTTTTTTTTTTCTTTTTTTCTTTTATTTATTTATTCTCTCTTACGCCTTTTTTTATTGTTTTCTTATATTAGTTTCTTTTTTTTTTTTTTTTTTATTTTTATTTTTGATTTTTTATATCGTTTTTTTTTTTATTTATTTTTTTATTTTTTTTTTCTCATCCAATTTTTTTTTTTTTTTATTACTTTATTTATTTATTTATTACTTTGCTTAATTTTTTATTTTATATTTTCATCTTATTTATTTATTTTTGATTTATTTTTTATTTATTTTTTTATTCTTCACTTTATTTTTTTTTTCTTATCTTTTTTTTTTTTTTTATATTTATTTATTTTTTATTTTTTTTTTTTTTTTATTTATTATTTTATTTTTTTTTTTATCTTTTGTTTATTTTTATTTTCCTACCTTGTTTTGTTTTATTATTTTATCTTATTTTTTTTTTTTTTTTCTGTTTTTTCTTTTTGTTTGTATTTTTTCATTTTATTTATTATTTTCTCTCTCACCATAATTTTGTTTTATTATTTTTTCTTTTATTTTTTTTTTTATTTTTTTTCTGTTTTTTTTTTCATTTATTTATTTATTCTCTCTCTCACGCACTTTTTTTTTATTTGTCTGGTTCTATATTATTTAGTTATCTTGTTTTTTATTTTATTTTATTTTTATTTATTGATTTTCTTCATCACGAATTTTTATTTTTTATTTTATTCATTTTATTTATCTATTTTTCTCTCATCCAATTTTTTTTTATTTTTAATACTTACTTTATTTTATTTTATTTATTTGACTTTTGCTTTAATTTTTTATCAATTTATTATTTTCATCTTATTTATTTTCTCTTCTGACTTTATTTTATTTTTTATTTATTTTATTTCATTCACTTTATTATTTATTTTTCTCTCATCCAATTTTTTTATTTTTAATTAGTACTTTATTTTATTTTATTTTATTTTGTCTTTTTCTTTTATTTTTTTATATTTATTATTTTCATTTTATTTATTTATCTTTCTGCCTTTATTTTTTATTTTCTCTCACACCATTGTTTTGTTTTATTTATTTTATCCTTTATTTTTTTATTTTATTTATCTGTCTTTTTCTTTTAGTTTGTATTTTTTTCATTTTATTTATTATTTTCTCTCTCACCATAATTTTGTTTTATTATTTTATCTTTTATTTTTTGTTTTTATTTATTTATTTGTCCTTTTTTTTATTCAATTTTTTATATTTCTTTTCATTTATTTTGTATTTATTATCTTCTCTGCCTAAATAAATTTTTCATTTTATTTATTTATTCTCTCTCTCACGCACTTTTTTTTTTTATTTCTCTACTTTTATTTTATTTAGTTATCTTGTTTGTTTTCATTTTATTTTTATTTATTTATTATCTTCGTCATCCAATTTTTATTTTTCTATTTTATTCACTTTATTGATTTATTTTTCTCTCATCCAATTTTTTTTATTTTAAATTCTTATTTTATTTTATTTATTTATTCTCTCTCTCACGCACTTTTTTTTATTTCTCAGCTTCTATTTTATTTAGTTATCTTGTTTTTTTTTTTATTTTATTTATTTACTTTCTTCATCATCGAATTTTTATTTATTTATTTTATTAATTTTCTTTATTTATTTTTCTCTCATCCAATTATTTTTTTTTTTAATACTTACTTTATTTTATTTTATTTATTCGACTTTTGCTTTCTTTTTTTATCAAATTATATTTTCATCTTATTTATTTATCTTTCTGACTTTATTTTAATTATTTTATTTTTTTATTTCATTCACTTTATTCATTTATTTTTCTCTCATCCAATTTTTTTATTTTTAATTAGTACTTTATTATATTTTTATTATTTTTTTATTCTTTATTTTTTTTATTTTATTTTTTCATTTTATTTTTTATCTTTCGCCTTTATTTTTTTTTTCTCTCACTACCATTGTTTTGTTTTATTATTTTATTCTTTATTTTTTTCTTGTAATTTATCTGTTTTTTTCTTTTTAGTTTGTATTTTTTTCATTTTATTATTATTTTCTCTTCACCATAATTT
>JBBMOL010002694.1:0-21914 GCA_037954665.1 Laguncularia racemosa
CCTTGTATCTCCGTGGAAAACATGGGGTACTTATGGGAGATCAAGCGCCAAAAGTTAAAGGGTCAGGGGTTTCAAAGGGGGACTTGAAACCCTCGTGATAATGCAGGGCTAATTAATTCTATGGAGATCGAGTTGGGCAATTACCTTTTTCTTTTCAAGGCTAAGGAGTTGTGGGATGCCAAAAAGGAAACTTTTTCCGACCTGGAAAACTTTGCCTAATATTCAACTCAATTTGAAACTTAGGGTCAAAAAAAATTAAACCACCTGACCCAATATTGCAGGCATTCACAAAAATTTCTGGTGGGAGATTGATTATTTTTGATGCAAAAAGTGGAAGTGCATGATGACACATTTCCCTTTACAAGAAGAATTTGAAAAAGGAAAATTAAAATTGATTTCTTGTTGGCTGAAAAAAGGACTTGGATGAAGAGGGGAAATTTTTTGGGGGAAAATTCCTTACCGACTTCGAGAACTTTTGAAAAGTCTGAGTGAAAAAAGGTCGCAAGGTTTTCGCTTGGCTGGCCTAGGTGTTTAAAAAAAAAAAAAGAGAATTTCTGAAATGTTTTCTTATGGAAATTTCATGGATATTTCAATAATAGACATTAAAAAGGGATAAAAATTTCTTTAATTCGGGGTTTCCAATTTTGAACAAAATTTGATCCCTTTTAATCCTAAGTCTATTATAGGAAGGAATACGCAGAAAATTACAAAAATAATAATGAAAATCTTGGAGAGGAAATCAAGGAAATATCCCAGCCTATATAAAAAAAACTTAAATAAGGGAAAAGAAATAAAAAAGAAAGAAAATTTTTGAATCCTCCCTAAAAGAGCGGGAAAGTTTTTCGATCAATTTACTACTGAAAACTTTTGTCGTGTCGGTAAAAAGGGGGGGGGGGGGGGGTGAAGAATAAAATTTGTTTGAAGATTAGTAGAAATATAGGAAAGAGTGATAACACCCGATAAAGGCCTCCCTTTTATAATGAAAGTAAACCTCTATGTGCCACTTTTGGATTATCGGCTTTGCAGCTATTTGAAATGGCCTATGTTATCAACATAAGTGGGTGGATCAGTTTAAAAAATCCAAATTTTAGAAAGAAGACCACATAAACTAGAAAATTTTCAAAAACAAGCTGCAGAATGGATCTATACTCACCCTCCGGGGAAGTTTTAGAGACATAGTTGTTCTTCACTTCCAAAAATAAAAGGCATCCCAAGAAAATACACTGCCTGTTGTAGACTTCCCTAGATCTGGGCAACTACCCAATCCCCCTCACATATGCAGTCCAAATAAAGAGCAGATTTTGTTGGAAAAAACAAACCCACGGGTGGGTAAACCCAATTAAGACAAAAATGCACGAACTGCGCAAGATGGGATATCGAGGGATTTCATAATTTGCTAATATTGACTGCAATGAGATATCGGCCTTGTATTTTTTTGGAGATAAGATACCAACAATTGCCTAAAAAAAGAGGATAAGGAAAAAACCGCCTTCACTTTTCGGTTTTCCATTTCCCATTGGGGTATCAATATAGTGCCACCCTTTAAAAATCAGCTAGCTAAACGAGATTTTTGTATTATTTTATGTTGTTTAAAAAACAAACCCATGTCTCGAGGTGAATTTCCAGCCCTAAAAAAATTTTGAGATGTCCAAGATCTTTCATTGAAATGTAATATGCAAAAATTTTTTTGAAGTTGTAATAAAGCCCATTGTCATTACTAGTAGTTAATATAATAAACATAGACAAAAAGACCTTTTCTAGGGATGCTTGTGAAAGAAGATGATGAATCAATTTAAATTTATGTGAAAGAAAAAGGGAGAATGTGCTGCAAAACTTTAAAACCGGGCTCTGGTGCCTGCTTCCCCAAAAAGTGCGTCTTAGCTTGAAAATTTTCATGAGAATTTGTCATGGACATCCCGGGGGAAGTTTCATGAAATCCTTTTCCTTAAGGTCCCCATTGAAGAAGGCTTTTTTTTACTCCATTTGGTAAGGGCAAAGATTTAGAGGTGCAAAGCAAAATGGTTCTCCCGTGGTCATCTAGCAACTAGTGCGAATGTTTTTCATATCCGGGGCCCTATTCTTGGTTTTTTCCAAGAAAACCAATCGGCTTTGTATCTACAAAAGGGGCCCCATCAAACTTTTTTCACAGTAAGCCCACTTACAAAATAATGGCAAAAATTTTTTTGGGAGGCAAAAAACAATGTCCCCAAGTAGGGTTTTTCCTCAAGTCTTGAAGTCCTGCTTCCTTTCTTGTTGCCAAACTCTGTCCCCATACCCTATTTATAACAAGTGGGAATGGAAATAAAGACAAAGTAGTGACAAGAATAAGGGTTTGAAAAACCATATCTTTCAGGGGGTTTATGGGTCAAAAGAGCTTCTTTGAAGGGGAGGTAATCTTGGAAATGGGTTAAACGGGGATCGTCCCTAGGAAGATGTGAAAACCTCGTGGATTGTAGAGGATTAATGGGGGGGAGGTTCCGTGATAAACATAACTTTTTTTAAAACCTTTGTACGATGTTGGCAATTTAGGAAAGGGAAAAGAAATTAGGAAGGGTTTCTGAAGTTTGTTTTTGTGCTAAAAAGAGAAATTAAAAAAAAATAAAATTCCCAAAGGGACAGGTTCGAGGGGCTTAGGCCAAGAAAAAAATCCTTTTTGGGTTTCCCAGAAATTTCCTAAGAAAGCACATTGACAGATTAGGTGTATTTTTTTTTCCCTATGTGTAGGAAGGTAACAAAACAAACACATCCAAAGATATGAAGTTGGAAAAATTGGACATGCCCAAAAAACGAAATAGGGAGAACTTTGTTCAAGGGGGTGGGGTTAATCATTAATCAAAAAAACAACAAGACAAATTTCACACCAAAAATGAGAAGGAACAAAAAAGACTCTTTTAGAAGAGTTTGAACAACACAAGAAGATGAAATTCTTCCTTTCAAACCCCGTTTGGTTGTGTAGTGAAAAGGACAAACGGGGTTTATGCCCCAAAAGAATTTTGAAGAAAAAATTGAAACACTTGAATTTTTCCCCACCGAATCATTTTTTGAAAGTTTTTTGATGTTGGTGAAGTAAAAAAATTGTTTTTAACTAAACAAGAACTTTAAACACGAGAAAGTTTTACTTTGACTGAAGAAAATATACCAAGTAAAGCGGTGAAATCACGAAAAAATGTAACAAAGTATTTGATTGTTCATGAAAAATTAAACAGGTAAATTACCCCTTTACTCATTGTACGAGTTAAAAAAATTTTGGTGGTGCAGGTTTTATCAGGGGAAAAGGGGTGTTTTGCTTTTACCAAGTTTGAAAGATCACAATCATTTAGAAGAAGCTGAATTTTTATTTCCAAAAAAAAGGGTTTTTAAACAAGACCAAGTACATAAAAATTAGGGGTCTTGATTGAAGATTTAGGAGGAAAGGGATTAAGTTTATTTTTCCTCTTTTCTTAATCTTTTTCAAAATGCATAGTTTTATATATCACTTACAAGAATGTTATTTTAGGAAAAAAATGTAAAATCTCCTATCTAATATTTAAACTTAAGCTGACAATAATTATTACATATATGTAAAACATCCCCCTAAAGTTGAACATAGAATCACCATCCCCAACTTGAAAACAAAAGTATGTTGGTCCTAACACAACCTTTTTTAAATACATAGCCAGTTTGCTTACGATAAAGATTAACTCAAGAGCCCTTCAATTTCTTTTTTGATGAAGTTCGATTAATCTTTTAAATATGTTTGGTTGATCATGTTGAACTGATTTTGTGTTTATAGAACAGCTTTTTTGTCACAATACAAGGATGGTGCTTCTTTATCTGAGGAAATTTTAATTCTTCCAATATTTCTGTAACCACAGAAGCTCACAACCCCCTTGAGCCATACTCTGTATTTTGCTTACCTGATCGAGCAACTAACTTTTTTTTCTTGCTCCCATTTACAAGATTCCTTAAAGGTCAATAACCAGTGGTGGACTTTTATCACTTAGGATCCAGCCCAACTGATCCTTTTAAAAGCATTCATCTGAAGGTGAACATGCTTGGCGAAAGCAGTCCCTTTTTAGGACAACTTAAAGATATCTCAAGATGGAAATACGCTTGCATGTGTGTTTCTCGTGATCATGCAAAAACTGACCATCTGACTACATATGCATGTCCGGTTTCTAGTGGCGAGAGATATATCAGTTTTACCAATTTGGTATCCCCCTAAACAACTGAATCCCCCAACCCACCTCAGCTTGTGGTTTTTTCAATGGGAGTTTCTGCGGGGTTTACCCCCATCTGCCGTTTCCCCAAAATCTAAATTATTTTCTCTAAGAAATGAAATACCTTTCTTTGATCTACAATTTAAATTTCCTAGGAAATTGCAGTTTTCCCTAGATCCTTATTTAAAATTCCTAGCCCAAAAGTTTTTTCAATGACCCATTCCTCTTATCATCTCCTGTCATCTCAAACATAAACATAAACTATGGGATAGTTTTTAAAACCCTCATTTTTAATAAATAGCGTATGATCCGCATTACTCTTTTTGATAGCCCAAAGGGAGATCATGGCTTGCTGAACCTGTCGAACCTGCTCTGGGGGATTTTTTTTAACCCATACAAGGCCTTTTTCAGTCTGATACTTTCCCCATGTGTTGTCGATTTGTTGAGATTTGTGCGGTGTTGTGTTTTCGTCCCAAACGACGTGTTTTTGGGTCTTTTGGGTTGGCGTTTGGGGGGATCTCGGGAGGCTTGGATTTTTTTTTTTTCCGGGGTTTAACTGTGATTGGTTTTTTTTTTTTTTTTTGGGGAAAAAACTTTTTGTGTTTAAATGGAGATAAAAGTTAAAATTTTCTCCGGTTGTTATAGATCCTTGCAACTAAATCCGGACAAAACAAAAATGGAAAATTTTTTATGGCTTTTGGAGCAAAAGGGGGGAGTATTTTTTTTTTTGGGTTTAAAAAAAAAGACCATCTTATGAAATCCACCAAATGATAACACTAGACAAGTATGGTTGTATGATGAGCTAGGTATTTTTGCAGCTTAGAAAATTCCTTGTAGTGGATTATCAACTCGGGGATCATTGAAAATGTTAAAGAGTTGAAAGGGTTAACTTGGAATCTATGATTCGAAAGGGGAATTTTTCTCGATCTATAGGGTTTGCAAAGTTTTACGTATATAACAAGATTTCCCCCCTTTCGCTTCTTATGACTTTAAGAAGACTATGGGGAAAAGAATGCCTATTTCCATTTTTCCCCATGTGAAAATTCGCAATCACCGAAAAAAATGGATAGAGTTTTTTAGCAGGGCTTTGTCCAGAATTTGATGCTGCCCCCCAAATCCAGTCCTCTCTAGTCCGAGATTTCCTCTTTCAGGAAACCTTTTTTCGATATTCCCCACAAAAAATCCTTTTTGTGCCTTTCTCATCCTACTATGCTTTGGCGCCAAAAACAGGCCGCTCTTCCCCTAAAAAAAAGGGGGAGATATTTGCGGGCATAATTTAGGGGTTTGGCTATTTTTGCATAGCCGGGGCTACGAAGGCACTTGTAAAAATTGCAAAATCCAACCCGAGGGAAAACCTTTTGCACCATTGCCTCCACAACTCTACTGATGGCTCTTCCTCTAGAAAAAATTACATCTCTGCAGATGAATTTTTCAAATTTACTATACCCGGAGGAATTTAAAAGGCTTCATTCATCATGTTCCGCCATTGCTGAACAGGTTTAAACCCCAAAACCTTTCCCTTTTCCCCATCTTCCAATTGGGTCATTAGTTCTGGGCTACGATCACATGACAGGTAATCTTTAAACCTTCTAAATTCAACCATACACATCCCCACAAATTTCTCTTGTGATGGTTCTAAGTATTTTTTCTTGGGTCTGGCATATTAACCCACTTCTCAGATTTTCCCTATCTTCTGTTTTAGTTTACCACAATTTTTCCTTTTTAAATTTGCTACTGTAGCAAAATCACTTTTTACTATGAAATTTTTAATATAATTTTTTTCCCCATCATTGTTTTTCAGATCTTAACAAGAAGATTATTTGGAAAAAAAATTGTTAGGAGGTCTTAATTTTGGGTCTCAGGTGCCTAAGTTGTTGCATGTTCCAGTTTTCAACACCTTTTTTGCACACCCGAATGGGCCATCCCTCTTTGCCTGTGTTTAAAAAGCTTTTTCCCCATTTTAAATGTCTGTTTGCTTAAGTGTGAGTCATTCCCCTTTCAAAGCACCCTGTTTATTTATGTTCCTGGTCAATAAAGGGAAATGTCCATTTGTTAGTTCATTCTGTGTATGGGGTCCCTGTTTTCCCGTTATTCCCGACTGGTTAAAAAACTTTGTTTTTTTTTGTGGGTATTTTTTCCCCGCATGACTTGGGTTTATCTTAGAAAACGTTCTGAGGTATTTTTCCCATTTTTTTCTAGTTTTTGTGCTGAAACCAAAAAATTCAAAATCTTGTCTAAAAATTAAGAAATGAAATGCCAAAAATTACTTGTCTCACTCTTTCAACATATATGATTAAAAAGGGCATCATTCTCATCCTCATGGTTGATACACCTTTTCAGAATGGAGTGGTGAAAGGAAAAAAACGGGGGGGCATCTCCTTTAGACACCCCAGGGGCCCTCTTATTTCAAATGAATTTCCTATACGGTTTTGGGCCGATCGTTCTACTGCTTGTTTTTTTGTTAACGTTTTCCTTTATTTCCCTTTTTTCAAATGAAACTCCTACAAGATTGTTTCCTACCAAACCATTGTTTTTATTGAACCCGGATATTTGGTAGCTCTGTTTGTTCGTGATTTTCCTCCCAAATAACAAAATTTGTCCTAAGTCCTTTTAAATGTGGGGCTTTTTTGGGTTTCTCCGGGTTCAAAAGGGATACGGTGTTTTTGCCCTCATCTTGATAATATTGGGTGTCGCTGATTTTTATTTTGAGAAAACAATCCCTTTTTTCCTTCATCATTGGAAAAACCAAACCGCGTGAGGGTGTGATATACTATTTATCATATTACTTTATCTTTTGGTATGCCCTTTTCGCTCCTCCCCCGCCACCCCATCCACCACAGCCTCCTATTCACATGTCTACCAGACGGGGAAAACCTGCCTGCTTTATGTCTTGAACCATCCTCTTCTTTTCCTCATGGACCAGTCTAGCGACTTGACTTCCTATTGCCTTAGGAAGGGTAAAAGTCACTGTATACCCATTTGTCCTTTGTTTCCTATGAAAACTTACATCACATCACTTTATTTTTTGCATCACTTGATACTGTTACAAAATTTCCAAATCTTTCAATGTGGGCCCCTTTTTTTTCCCTGGTTTGGGGTGCTTGATTGAAAAAAATGACTGCCTTGAAACTAAGGCACTTGGGTCTCGTGAAAATTTTCCCCCGACAAAAGGGGATTGGTTGGGAATGGGTGTTTTTATTTAAGGGTTTAAACCTGACGGCTTAGTATCGGCAAAAAGCTCGTTTCTTTTCGCAAAAAAGGTTATGCTCAAACCCTATGGCGTTGATTAAACCCGACACATTTCCCCTGTGGCTAAGAGACACTGTTTCCCCTTATTTTCTCTTTAAGCTGCTACTTAAACATTGGCTGCCTTCCCGTTGACAAAGAAGCCTTTTACAGGCATTTGCAGGGAAAAGATACATGGAGCAACCCCCTGGGTTTGTTTCTCAGGAGGAGTTGGGTAAAGTCTTCGTCTTCGGAAAAATCCTAATGGACTGAAACAGAGCCCTCTGCTTGGTTTGGAAATTATCAGGGTTTGGGAATTTTTTCTTGGGGAAGAGTAGAGGGGTTATCGGTATTCTTTAAGGTTCTGCTGGGGATGTTCTTTTTATTGTATTTTTTTGATGACATTATCGTTAAAAGGGGGAAGTGACAATGCCAGGGTCTCACGTTTAAAGTCATTCTTCACACACAGTTTCATCCAAGGATTTGGGGTATTGAAATATTTCTTGGGGTTTAATTGACAAGGGGTTTTAAAAAACTTTTTTTCTCTCAAAGAAATATGGCTTTTACTTATTTAAAAAGAGGGCAAATAGGTGCTAAAACCGGTAGCACACCCTTTCCCCTAAAAAATCACTAACTAAAGAGGGTAAGTTATTTAGGATCCAGAGAGGGTAAAGATTTTTGGGTTGGGAAAAATTTAAATTATTACAGGCTCGTCTCGATTTTGCTTATCCTGTAAGTGTGGTAAGTCGTTTTTTGTCATTTCCCCCATGCAACTTGGGCAGCTTTGGGGCAAAATTTTGTTTAAACCGAAAGGGCCCCCCGGACGTGGTTAGTTTATGGATCAACAAAAAAAATGAGTGTTTCCAGATGAGATTGGGAAAGATCCAAAATAACAAAAACCACCACGGGTTTTTGTGATTTGTGGGGGAAACCTGGGGCTCTTGGAAAGCAAGAAAAAACATTTGTTCTCGCTCAAGTCAGGTCGGAATATAGAGCTATGGCTATCGATGTGAGATAATGTGGATTTATCACTCTTATTGAAGTTTGGGTTTAAAGGCCAATACTGCACATTGGGGGGTTTAAAAATCACGCTATTCATATTCTCTAATCCCCGGTTTCATGAAAAGAACAAAAAACATTGGAATTTACTGCATTTCATTCGAGAGAAGATAAAAAAACATGGTCTCTAAAAGCATGTTTAAGACGGGAAACAGTTGGCGGATTTCTTTTCTAAACTTTAAATGGGGGTTAAGTCAGTTATATTTTGTAAAGTTTGGTATATCAACATTTGCTCCAAATTGAGGGAGAGTATTTTTAAAAGTATTTAATGTTATATCTTAATTTAATGTGTATTTTTAACTAGCAATTTTTGGAGGTTTTTTTTTCCTAAAAATAGAAAATCTTGTAATTATGACACCCAATTTCCCATATAAAATGCAATGTAAATAAATTAGATTTTTTTTAAATTACAATAAAATTGTACTTATAAGTAATTTTTTTTAGTAAAAAAAAATGGTTTTATTTACTAAGCTATGTGGGGTAAATGTTTAAATATATATTTAACCTTCCCTTCAAGCTAGAGCAAAAAATCTATGCAAAAAGCTTGTTACAAATATACCCATAACGAAACCGCAAGAGATTTTAATTAAAATATCCCCTAATTTAAAAATTTTAATTGACATGGGACTATAGATAAAATAGTAAGAGTGTTTTTCTCGAATGAAGTGACGATCAATTCTTAGTTTAGTTTCTCTCATGAAAGACTGAATTAGAGGATATTTAATGCAACTTTGGGTTTTCATTTAAAATTTTTTCATTTGTGATTTTATAATTTTAAAATCCTGAATAATTGTTTCAACCCAAAAAAGGGGGCACAAAGTTGCTAAGGCCATGGGGCCGTTTTGGTTCTGACTTAATCTACTACAACATCTTACTTTTTACTTTTCCATGAAATTAGGTTACCTCCCAAACAGCCACAATAACCCAAAATAGACGTTTTTCAAAAGGAAACCTACCCAATCAACAATCACAATACCGATTTCTTGAGAATGAACCGATTTCAATGTAGATCTCTACTTGGGCATTTTTAATATAATTTAAGATCCGACAACTGCATTTCAATGACTGTTTCAGGGTGTTGGAGAAAAATGACTAACAAACTAACCCAAAAAAAAAAAAATCAATAAAAGTGTAGTAAGATAAATAGTTTGCCAACCAAACGATAGTATCTACCAAGGTCTGCAAATAACCCCCCTATCCTGGTAACAATTTAACATTTCACCATTGGAGAAAAACTTTTAAATTTTACATTGAGATCTTAGTTTCTTGTAAAAGATCAAAAACATTTTTTCTTTTGGAAAGAACTATACTAAAACTGGATTGAGCCGCTTCAATACAAAGGAAGTGCCTTAATAAGTCAAGGTCTTTGGTCTGAAAATACTTGAAAAGATGTGCTTTCAAGTCAGTAAATACCATTTTGATCGTTACTAGTTATGACAATATCATCTATATAGACAGTTAAGTAAATACATCTCCCCTTAGATGTGTGCTTATAAAACATTGAATAATTAGATAAACTATGAGTCATACCAAACTCTATAACCATCGTACTGAACTGGCTAAACCAAGCATGTGGAGATTGTTTCAACCCATAAAGTGAGCGACAGAGTTTACATACCAAATTAGACTTCCCTTGAGCAACAAAGCCGAGCAGTTGCTCCATATAAATCTCTTCCTGGAGTGCACTATGAAGAAAACCATTCTTGATGTCCAACTGGTATAAAAGGCCAGTGTTTCATGGCTGCAATGATAGAAACAAGCGAACAGATGACATCTATAATAACAAGAGAAAAAGTATCAAGATAGTCTAAACCATACACTGAGTATAACCCTTGGCAACCAATTGAGTCTTAAGCCGATCAACATGACCATTAGGACCAACTTTTATAGCATAAACCCCTTGACACCCAACTAAAGATTTTTTAGGAGGTAAAGGGACCAAGTCCCAAGTATCATTAGCATGTAAGGCAGTCGTCTCCTCTACCATTGCTTGTGTCCATCCCATATCATGAAAGTGCTTCAACTCACAATTTTTAGGAACAGAAACAGAAGATAAAGATGAAACAACATTGCAATAGGATGGGGACAACTGATGATAGCTGAGAAAATTATATATAGGGTGGGATTACGAGTAGAACGATTACCTTTTCGAAGGATGATTGAAAGGCTGCTTAGGGATGGTCTTCAATCAGTGGAGGCATTGGAGCAGAAGGTGAGTCAGTAGGAGCATTTGAAGGAGGTAGTGAATATACGGAGGTTAGTTTTGAGAGCGTCGATGGTATACCTGCAACGGTGATAAGGGAAGAACTAATTGAGATGGAATAGGTAAAACCTCAAACATAGGACTAAGATAGAAGATGAGGAATAGAAGGGAGAAGATTTAAAGAAAGTGACATAAGGAGATAGATAATAATGACGAGTAATGGGAGAGAATAGCACTTGTAACCTTTTTAAGTTTGGAGTAACCAAGAAAAACACACTTAATAGATTGAGCTGAGAGTTTATCTTGACCTAGGAGACATATTGTGAACAAAGCATGTGCAACCAAAGACATGAAGCGGAAGAGTGTACAATGATAGATCAGGGAATAAATAGTGTGAGAATTTAGTGCTGAAGGATAGAGGAAGCATTC
Source organism: Laguncularia racemosa (assembly GCA_037954665.1). Lineage (NCBI taxonomy): Eukaryota > Viridiplantae > Streptophyta > Magnoliopsida > Myrtales > Combretaceae > Laguncularia > Laguncularia racemosa. The sequence continues at coordinate 11,116 of JBBMOL010002694.1, forward strand.
TGTTAATGATATAACATGCAGTAAGCATAGCATCAGCCCAAAAACGAGTAAGAACATGGTGATGCAAAAGAAGCATGAGAGCAGTCTCGATTAGATGTCGATTTGTACATTCAGCAATACCATTTCGTTAAGGTGTGGTAAGCACAAGAGGATTGATGTAAAATTCCATGGGATGACATAAATTGAGTAAATTGTGTAGAAAAATACTCGAGAGTATTATCACTATGCAAAAATTGTATAGATATATTAAATTGAGTTTTGATTTCAGCACAAAAAGACTAAAAAATATAAAATAGTTCAAAACGACTTTCATCAAATATAACCAAGTACATCGAGAATAGTAATCAATAAAGGTTACAAATATTGAAAACCTAAAACAGAGATGACACGATTAGGGCTCCAATTATTTGAAACGAACTATAGAAAAAGGAGATGCAGTCCAATTATTGACTCTCCTGGGAAACAAAGTTCTAGATTGTTTTCCAAGTGACATGACTTACACTCTAAAGTAAATAAATGCGATAGAGTAAGGAACCATCTTTTGAAGTTTGTCAACATTGGGATGACCCAACCGATTGTGGAGAAGAGTTGGAGAGACTATAGCAGAACATGTAATAGAAGAAGCTGGTGACTTATTGATGTAGTAAAGCCTTTACGACTCACATCCTGTGCCAATCGTTTGTCCCGTATTGAGGCCCTGGAAAATAACAGAATAAGGGTCAAATTTAATAGAATAGTTTTGTGCACAAGTGATTTTACTAACAAAGACAAGATTAAAAGGACAATAAGGAATATAAAAAACGTGTTTCGATGGCAGAGATGATAAGAGTTGAGCACTACCCATCACTTTGGCAACTGTTTGTGAACCATTTGTTACAGTTACTGAAGGTAACAAAGTAGATTTAAAAAAATGAGAAAATAATTGAGAATTATCATAATATTAGTTCAGAAGCACCAGAATCAACCACCTACGGGCCTAAAGAAGAAGACTGAGTGAGACACGCAACAAATTTTACCAGTTTGAGCAAAGGAAGCAATAGAGGATGATGATTGCTTTGAAGCTTGATATTGAAGATCAATTCCTGTGAGTAAAAGAAGTCTTGATACTATTCTTCAAACGATATAGAAATTAGTATTTTGAATGATGCTAGCATGTGGAGGACTTCCATGTAACTTTTGCATTTGTCTTTAGTGTGTCCCCACCGATGAAAATAGGTACATCTAAGATGATCTCCCTATTACCTCCACGATCTCCACCTTATGCTTCTCTTAGATTTATTCAAAGTTCTAGGAGCCACATGAGAAGCCAAAGCTGAATTGTCTACAGGAGGAAAACCATGTAAAGGTGCATATGGAATGGATGAGACACAAAGAAGGCGGGAGAAAACTTCATCCATAGATGGTATAATATAGGACTAGCCAGTATTTGATCATGAATTAGAGCAAGATCAGGACTGAGCGTAGCAAGAAGCAACCATAAAGAATTTGTCTCTTTGAGCTAAATCATCTTTGATAACTGATCGAGAGGAAGAAGAGAGTTATATTTAGCCTTAATAGATGCCTATCTCCCAAGAAAATCAGTAATAAACATACCCGACTGTCTCAAATTAAGCAGGTTAGAAATTACAGAATATAGACGTTGTACATCATTAGTATAAAGAGTCTCTACTTGAATCTATTCATCATAACAAATGCGATTATGATTGCAAATTGGACGAAGGAAAATCAATGGATTGCCATAGAAGACTCAATAGTAAAGCATCGGTTCTTATCCAATTATCTCTATTTTCCTTCTACACATCTCTATTTTAGTGGTCAAGTGGTCCTGTAAACCTTGACCCATACACCATAACTCCACTGCTGTAAACTAAGATAAATAATTTAAACTGCTCATCAGTTTCCGACTGCAATGGCAGAAGATGGAAATAATAAGCTCGAAAAAGGACTAGTTTTTGATGAGGAACTATCATAAGCCATATTGGATTAAAAGAACACCTCAGAAAGAATGAAAAAAGGTGAAAAGAACAAATACACAGCAGTTGCTGGTGGTGATTGGTGGCGGCCAGTGGCGAACAATCATGGTTGATAGTGGATGAAGGCAAACAAAGGCGGAAGAGGATGATGTTGCTATTCTACTCGCCTTAATAAAGCAAAAAATCAATGTGAACTATTGGAAATTTTAAATAATAAGAATGTAGTGGACAGTGGCGGTGTGTGGAGAAGCTTTCGGCGCAAGACTTCTGGGATATGACACTGAAGAAGAGAGGAACACAGTGATATGATTGGATTTCAAATCTGACACCGGACCGACATGCAACACGCTTACACCACCGAAATTGGTGTTTTAAAATTAGGGTTGTGATTTAGGTAATTTAGGGTTAGGGTTTATGTTTAGGATTTACATGATCTAGGGTTTCTCATTTCTTAGCTTTGATACCATGTTAAAAGAGAAAAAAATAGAGAGAGGAGAAACTAGAATCTTATTTTTTATTAATAATATTATATTTACAAGTAATTATATACGTATATAAAAAATGGTACTCTATTGACTAAGTCATGTGGGATAAATGTACATATATCATTTAACAATTGTTATGTACCAAAGAACACTTGTATTAATTGTATTAGATGAAAAGATTGATTATGGCCCCTAAATTGGGGAAATCAGGGCTGGTACTAGAGCAGAATGCTCCTAAATACACAGCTTACAGCTCCAACTCCTCTGAAACATATAGAAAAATGTGCTAGAAACCCCTAAAACTAACTCCACTCACTATTTATTTTTCTAACACCTTTATGGGACTTGCCACATGCAACAATCCATTTGACCATTATTAAAAAACTGAAGGACTATGCTACTTTGACTTTGACTCACTATACTAAATATGTATCAATATTACCCCTTAAATGTTTTGTCTTATCCTCAAGACAAAAGAACAGAAGAAATCTAAAAACCATTTAGAATGCTCGATGCAATTGCTGTCTCATGGCCTAGAAATCTAAAAACCATTTAGAATGCTCAATGCAATTGCTGTCTCATGGCCTACTTTCTCTTTATCTCCTTGCATCTCCACAGAGTCCACTTCTTCTCATGTTTCTCTTCGAAAATTGTGATTCTCAGTATCTTATTTGGACATTGATGAAGTGGGTGGAAGGGTTGATCGCGACCAAAGCATAGTCTTCTTCTTTTTAACTAAAATCTCAGCATAGTGTAACGTCCATTTCCTTATTTCCATGACTTCTTGTTGTGTTGACTTGCTGAAGAATACCACAGAATTGTTGTGCAGACAAATTCTTCACTGGTACTTTCTCTGACCTGGTTTTCCCCTCATGCGCCACACTTCATCATTGGCATGTGAAAATTGTGGTCCAAGTACTATTCATCTCCTGTTTCAAATAATCACTAGTGTCTTGAAATGCACCTCATCTTCTACTCACATCGGCTATGCTTGATCTATGAATAGTGTAGGGACAATCAAGTTCACCACACATCTCATCTTCCATAGCAAGCACCAACTCCATAGTTATTGATTGACTTATAGAGGATATCATGCCTATATGCAATCATTTAGACTTGACAATATAACGATGGTACTTCTGGTGATGGATATAAACTGACAAATTATCCACAAAAAGAAAAGAAATATTAAGCCAAGTTATTGTGGGTGGTTAAACTTTCTTATTATTCTATTGCTCTTAACATCTACCTAAAGTTCTTTCATTCGTTAGCATGGGTGCATCATGAGGTTTTGTGGCCATCAGATCTGTCTCTTTTTAACATATTGAGAACAAAGGAAGACTTCTTACCATTAACGATGATATTTTTGACATAATTTTCTGGAATATGCATCAATGGATTGATGTTTTGATATCCATTTAGCAATCAACAAAATTAACTTGACTTTCTGATTGATAACAAGGCATTATTGAGAAAAGAAATGAAGTAATTAAAGGTTTAAACAAGGAATAATGCTACAAACACTTCAGAAGGATATAGTGTACAGCCTACAAGTTCAACTTGAAGATGATAGGAGTGGCAAAAATAAGACAATATAAACAAAGAACCATTTATGTAAGAAGCTCCATAAACTTTTGGGCAAACTATGCAGTGAAATCCTGTTGACTGTTGATAAATTTTTTGAATTTCTAGAAGAGTGTAAATAGTTACTCAGCTGCTGAATTGTGCAAAAATTACAAAATACATCAAGATTTGATTGCATCTAGCATAAATTCCAACTGGAGGTGGTGTAGCAAGAGAATCCAATTGATTCTTGATATTGATACAGATGTCATCTAAATGACTCTCTACCGTAACATATTGCTAGAAGCTTTTTTCTATTACTATATTTGTCCATCTGTTAAAAGTAAGCAAAATAAAAGTGATATCTTGCTCCTCTATGGAGTTTTCCCATGACACAGGTTGTGGATTTTCTTCATGCTCTGGGATTAGCACTCTCTCCATGAAAAGTTTTTTTCCCCCTTTGCCAGATCTTCTAAAATGTAAGTTCTTACTTATTTTGACAGTTGGGACGCTTGTTCCAGATGCTTGAAGGTCTTGGTACAGAAATTGAGAAAAATGTATTGCTAGACAAGTACAGGAAGCCTAAACTAATGGCTCTACATTTGTTGAAGATTGGTGTAGTCTCACCCAGAAGTTTTCTAAAAGGCTCTTCCATATAACCTTACTTCTGGTCAGCTAAGTGCTATTTCTGAGATAATATGGGATCTCAAACGACCTGTTCCAATGAATAGGTTGCTGCAGGTGCTGTTTCCAACTAATGCCTGTTTTCTTTTATTCATTTTTATTTTTCACTTTCATTTTTATTTTTACTGTCTCCAACACCACCTCCATCATCATCATATTGAGTTGCATGTTTGAGTGGGTTCAAATATGCCTTTCTGATAATCTGTTACTTCACCATAGGCATGATCATTCAAAGAACCCAAATAGATGAAGATAGTTTTCTTCTGCATTTCTAATGCATTAGTCTTTTGAGAGAGAAATTCATAAGTACCACAGATTGAAAAAGAACTTTAAGGCTTGCTACTTTTGAAATATTCCCAAAGTAATGCGCAAAAGCATGTTTTGAAGGCACAATTTTTCTGAAGCTTTCCTGGATGCAGACTTTTTATTAGAAACTTTGTTTTAAGAAAATGTTTTTACTGAGATTTGATGAAAACAAGTTTTAGCACATTTTCCAAAATACTTCACCTTCTCATGCTTTTTTTAACCACAAACTTATTCTTGAAGATGGGCTTCCATCTGCATCAAGACAGTGAAGAAGTTCTCTTGTCAATTATACTACTCTTGAATGACTTTGGACTTCCACATCAACAAGAAGATTTTTGGAGGAGGTTTCCATTGTCCCCTTAAAGCAGCTGCAATAGTAAGGTTGCTGGGTTTTCCACCACTTGTTAAAGTGTACCTAGAAGGGGTCCCATTCTTAGGATTTCATGTCAGGTACCAAGAGAGGAGTGTGAGTGGAGAATTAGACTTTTTGTGTGATGTTTGAGTAAAAATCTGTCATAGAAATATGTATTCACTAATAACGTGTTTCCAAAAAAATGTGTTTTATGTGCAAATTTAGCTCCTCGTCCTCTTGAGCAAAAGCTGTCTACAAAACAAGGTTTGCAACCGGTACTTTGGGAAATATCTTCACGTTGCCAGCTTTGGTATATATATATTTATTTATTAGTGCAGTGTTTCCATACTTTTCTCATCTCCTTGGTGTTGGTTGTAAGTTACTCAGAAAGTTTTGGTTCTGACATGGAGATGTATTTCTTTCTCACTGGCTAGCATTTTGATTGGTTGGCTTGCAGAATCATTAGTCAGCTTAGAATGGTTTCCTGTACTTGGCACCTGTAAATGGTCAAGAAAATTTATTTTCAGCCAGCCAAATGCATACTAAAATCTGGAAAATGATATATTGGTGGTGTAGGAAAGTCATATCTTCTCTACTAATTGTTCAGCATATCAAGATCTCATTATTTACTAGCTTGCTTTGGTAAATAAAGCAGAGCTTGCCTATTGGGGAAAAAAAAGAAAATTCAGTTAGATTTGATTTGATTTTAATCACTATAGCATGTCTTTTGATTGTAATATTTTATTTTAGGATATTATACTGATAGATATGTATCTTTTGATTGTAGTCACTTATTTTTAGGATACTGTATCGATAGGATATGTATTGGAGGATAGTGTTATTATTTTTTTGGGGATAAATGAAGTGTTTTATTTCTTTCCTTGTTTTAAAGGATTTGTGGCTATCTCATGGTAGCTGGCCCTTTTTTACTCATGAGTATATAATACAGGTCTGAATAATAAAATTTAAGGGTGAGTTCTACTAAATTCTTTCAGATGGCAAGTGACCTTTGCTTCTATATCATCCAGTTTGTGAATATTTATGATTGATGACTGCCTTTGCACGATGCAACTCCAGGGACCATCTCATGTTGGCCAAGTTCAGAAGCCATATTTTAAAACTGATTACCATTAACTAGTTAATACCACCATGAGAAAAGAAGTAATTTTCACTATTAGAATGTAGAGGTTACAAACTGTTTTATACAAGTTGTTTTCACCTAGGATAAGGGAAAAGACATAGAGATACATCTGCACTAACGGGATCAGTTAATCAATTACACGAGATACACTTAGATATATTGTAGGAACAGATCTAAACAAAACAAATCTACATTCTAACACCCCCTCCATCACTCTCCAAACCATTTTTCTTCTTGTTGTGATTTGGCAGCATAAATCTTTTATTGCGAACACGGTCATAGTTGACAAACCCATATCTGTGATTGAGTTATTCTGAGAGAATTGTCTTGGCCCACCTGAAAAGTATATTGTAGGAAATCTCGGATAAGTAATCTTGAAAGATATTTTAGGAAAGTTAGTGGAGGAAATCAAGGCTAATAAGTTAAGGAATTAACTATAATTAGCTGTGTAATTAGCTATAGATTTTTTTTTCCTTTTTAGTGTAACAAAAATTGTATATATAGATTAGAATAAATTATAAATGAAAGGAGATTTTTACAGAATTAATAAAGCCCTTTTTGTTCAACATGGTATTAGAGCATCTTCGGTTTACAAATTTGATTTTTTCTTTTTGGGCCCTTTATCACCGGAATTCTATAGAATTCACCCTCTATTTCTGGCCTTATTGCTAGAATTTTTTTAAACTTTTCACTATTAAAAAAAAAAAAATCGAACAATCCTCCAACAAGCTATCATCTGTAAAATACCGGAAGCTAAAGCCCAGCCTTCTGTGATTGCTTTGCCCTTCCTTCTTCCCACTGCCCACAAATTAGGGTTTTGGGTGTGCATCTTCGACTGCCTCTTCGATGCCCTTCCTTCTTTGATTGCGCCAAGATTAGGGTTAGGGTTTGTGTCTTCGACTACGGGTTTGCTTCTTCAACGCCCTTCCTCTTTCAACTGCGCCCTTCCTTCTTTAACTGCGACATAGATTTGGCAGTTTTCCTTCTTCAACCATGACATAGATTTAGTTTTGCTTCACCTTTCCTTGCTTCATCGTTAATCCTAGCCTTAATTGTTGGTTTCATTTTGTTTTTTTTTTGTTTTTTGCCTTCACTACTGTGTTTTTTTTTCTTATTATCTGATCACATTCCATCATGGAGGAAAATCATATTACACGAAGCACAACAAAGTTTTAGAACATTAGGCAGCATGTAGACTAAATGAAAAAATTATTTGAAGTGGTCTCAACTAGTTTGAACATTCTTGAAAGGAAAAGGAAAACTAAGTCATCTATTGGAACCATCACCAAAGAGCGGAACACCAGGATTTGAAGCTTGGGAAGAAGAGAATTCAATTATCATGTCATGGTTATGGAATTCTATGACCCTTGAAATTAGTGATATGTGTATGTTTCTTCCTACAGCAAAGGCGATTTGGGATGCTCTTCTTGAGATGTATTCCAAGGTCAATGATGTAGCCCTTATATATGATATCAAGACAGAGTAGCAAAACAAGGGATGAAAATGGTGATAGAGTATGTCAATTTACTGCAAAACCAGTGGCAAGAATTGGATTATTACAGGACACTTGATTTGAACTGTAGTAAATGGGGCAATGGTCATCAAAAAGTTTATAGAAAGGGGCCGAGTTTAAGGGATTTCTTGATGGGTCTAAAGTCTGAATTTGATTTTATACTAATTCAATTTTGGTAGACCTGAATTTCCCTCTCTAATTGAAGCAACATCCCTAGCTCGTGCAGAAGATAGAGCTGCAAGGGCATTATGTTAAGTCACCTTCAACTGGAAATTTTGCTCTTCTAAGCTCTAAACCTCAGGGTTGATATTGGACCAAATTGCTGCAGACAAGACCAATCGATCAAGTGTGCAAAAGGATTGTGAAGAGTGGTGGTGCACATATTGCAGAGAAAACACGACACACCAAAGAATGATGCTAGAAATTACATGGAAACCATCTAGTTGTTAATGGGGACAGAAAGGTGGTCAATAAAGGTAGGCTCAAGTGTCAATTCAGGACCCAACTCAATCATTTGGAGGATTTAATATGGAGGAAATTGAGAAATTAGAGGCTTGTTAAGGACTGTTGAAAAATCGGCCACTGACAACTGTCAACCAACGGCAAGGGTATGTGTTCATTAACCCTTTCAGGTGAGGATCTAATCTCTCTTGGGTTAAATGCTTTAGGTAATGAGCTTAAGAATGCTTGGATCCTTGATTGTGGTGTTATGGATCATATGACCCATATTTCAAATAAATTGAAAACCTATAACCCTTGTTCTAGCATTAGAAAGATTGTTGTTGCTGATGGTTCTACAACTATAATAGTAGGAATAGGAGATGTCCAAATAACCCCAAAACTCATGCTTAAAAATATTCTTCATGCTCCCTAATTATCTATAAATTTGGTTTCCATACAAAAACTTACAAAAGATTTTAATTGGCTGTGTTATATTCTATGATTCTTGTTGTGAATTTCAGGACCAAGGTTCAGGAAGGAGATTGGACTTGCTAAGGAACATAATGGACTCTATTACTTAGATGCACAAGTCAACTGGAAATTTCAGTGAATTTACTATGCCTACTTGTTTTCTTCTTCCAATTAGGATGTAAATTGGGTTTACATCATAGGCGCTTAAGTCATGTATCTTTTTTTGTATTGAAAATAATGTTTCCCTTTTTTTTTAAAGGGTTTGTGTTTAGTTTTTTCATTGTGTAATTGTGAGTATGCAAAACACACTCGTTTTTCATTTCCTATCAAAAATAAAAGATTTTTTTTTCCTTTCTTTTTAACCCCTAGTGAAAATTTGGGGGTTTCATAAAACTATTCCAAAACATCTTAGGGCTAAGGGGTTTGTAGCTTTTATTGATGATTGAAACAATAGTCTCTTGGATCTATTTACTAAAAAATAAGTCTGATTTTGGTCATTTTTTTCCTTTAACTTTTATGCAATGATTCAAAATAAATTTTGGGCACCAATTTTAAAACCTTTTGTTTGGACAAGCTCGAGATTTTTTTAATCAAAATTTTTATTTTGTTTTTCCAAAAGGGAAAGGAAATCATACACAAATTTTACCCTTTGTATCACCACTCCCAAAAAAAAGGGAAAAGTGGCAAGAGAAAAAAAACCGACATCTTTTAAGGTTTTAGAGCCTTATTATTTCAAAAAAATGTGCCAAAAAATATTAGGAAGAAGCTTTTAATCCATCGTTTATGTCAAAAACAAAATTTTCCTTTTGGGGTCTTGGGGTTTAAAAGTCCACTAGAAAACTTGCCCAAAATTTTTCTACTTGATATTTAAACGTCCTTAAACCTCACTCCTGGGGTCTTTTGGTGTACTTTTTTTGTCCTGTTTATAGTATAATAAATGGGAAGTCAGATCCTCGTGCTCTTAAGTGTTCTTTTTAGGGTACTTTCTTTCTCAAAAAGGGTTTCAAATTTTTATCATCCACCTATTAGAAAACTCTCTATCTCAGCCATGGAACATTTGTTGAAAGTAGACCCATTTCACTATTCCCTTTTCTTCAGGGGGGGGTTTTCATACACTTGAAGAAAAAGAAACATCTTTCTACCATTAGAGTTTTTTTAAATCTTTAAAACTTAAAAGCCCCAAATTTCCCCAATTTGATTTGGGTTTTTAAGAAAAAAGGGGAAAGGGGATTTGTAAAACTTTTGACTAGTTTTGGTTTGACCCCAAATTTTATTTCAAGGAGAGGGATCCCATCGTGACTCAAGGTAAGAAAAAATCTTCGGGAAACCCAAACTTGGAAATGAAATAAAATGAGTGAAACAAAATGAATTCTACACCTTTAACAGGGTTTATCCCTTTTACCAAACCGGGAAAGACCCTTTTCTTGAGGGCCCCTTAGCCTTGACTAAGACCTACATCTGCCTAAATTTTTTTAAAAAAAAGAATTGAGAATGCACCAAAAGACCCCTAAGCCTTTAAATTTTCCTTTCCACCTTAAAAAACAGTTTCTATTCCTAAAATCATTGTCTGAAGCATTTTTTTCAAAGAAAAAATGGAGACTTGCTTTTGGAAGCAAAAATTTGGGTGCATTAGGGGAAAAAATGAGACTTTGGGGAAATTTGGGTTTATTTACCAAAAGGAAAAAAAATAGTGGGCTATAAGTGGGTGTTGCAGGGAAAATTTAAAGCAGATGGGTCCCTAGAACACTACAAAGCAAAATTTAGTCGCGAAAGAATATTTTGCAAAAAATATGAAGTAGATTATCAAGAAAATTTGCTTTAGTATAAAGAAAGAAAACAAAGAGGATTTTTATGTTAGCTGTTAATTTTG